>PVLC010006933.1:0-66186 GCA_004027655.1 Graphiurus murinus
GAGCTATACCCCCAGCCCTATTTTTTATTCTTTATTTTGAAACCGAGTCTCACTAAGTTGCGGAGGGCCTCACTAGTTAGCTGAGGCTGGCCGCGAACCCGGATCCTCCGGTCTCAGCCTCCCGAATGCTGGGATTACAAGCGTGCGCCACCACGCCCGGCTTTTTATTCTTTATTTTGAAATCGAGTCTCACTAAGTTGCGGAGTGCCTCACTAGGTAGCTGAGGCTGGCCACGAACCTGTGATCCTCCGGTTTCAGCCTCCCGAATGCTGGGATTACAAGCGTGCACCACCACACCCGGCTCTACCTATCTCTGTTATTTCTTCTATCCTCCATCACCCTGCTTGGCAGCCTACCTGTGGTAGCATCCAATTCTGGTGGCCTCTCTCCACGGCTCAGCCCTGCCCTCTTGTCTATATTCTAGAGAGGGGGCTGCTCCGAGAATAGCAGGTTGCTGTACACAGAGGAGGCTTCAAGTGCTGTGTGTACGTGGGTCCCTAGCACTCTGAACTACGTAATGATGTGAGACTATAATGCACCCATAAAAGTATGAGAGGGAGAGACAGACAGACAGACAGATGTCCCCCTCCTCCTGACATTGCCACTTCCTGTCTCCTCTGCTGGCTTCCCAGGGGTTGTTCCCAAAGCCAACCTGGTGCTTCCCCTACCAGAACCAGCCCTCGGTCTCCACACTGTGCATCCCAACTTTCCAGACTCCTCTGCACAGGATGAGTTTCTATCTCCTTCCTTCCACCCTCAGGATGCCTGTCCCTGCTCCCACCCTCTTCCTGCTTCAGAGCTAATTGAAGAGGCCCCGCCCGCTCGGCAGAGACGATGAAAGCTTTATCTTCCCAGTCCATCCCTGAGCACGTTAAGATGATGGATGAGTTTCCAGACCTGCCTGCTCCTCCCAGTAGCATTAACGAAATTGCCTTCCAGGCTCCCAACTTCCACGTCAAGATGGGCTGCGGTAGAGGACTGGAGACCCGGGCTTTGGCACTCGACGGTGAGCATTAAAATCATTTTAATGGGGCATTTAGGACCTGCGTTCCCCGTGTGCGAGCCAGTCCCAGCACTGGCATCAGAATAAGATGAATGATGTTTGTTAAAAAGCTCTTTGGTGCAGGCTGATTGACCATTAGGAACCCCCAGCTGGAGCTGGGCTGCACGGGCCCAACTTCTGTGTCTGGACGGGAGACGTTGGAGATACGGTCACTGTCAGTCCCATTGGGTGGTGGCCAAGTCTCTTCCTTTGGGCTTCTCAAGCCTTTCCCAGGCTTGCGGCCAAGAAGTCAGAGATGTAACACAGGCACGAGGGTTGTGAGCTGGAATCCCATGTCTGTAACTAGGCTGCTGATTGAGCTTGGCGAACCCTTTCCTCCTTGCCCACCAATATGAAACAAAGGGTGGCTACCAGTTATGGGTTGAGCTGTGTTTCCCTAAAATCCATTGTTGAAGCCCAAGCCTCTAGTATCCCAGAATGTGCCCTTCTTAGGAGACAGGGTCTTTCCTGAGGTAGTCAAGTTTAAATGAGGTCATTAGGATTGACTCTTAATAGAGTATGATTGGTATCCTTACAAAAAAGGGGAGTTTGGGGACACACATACACATACACACAAGACTGTGTGTAAAATTGAAGGCAAACTGGGCATGGTGGCATACATTTGTAATCTCGATACTTGGGAGGCTGAGACAGGAGGATCACAAGTTTGAGGTCAGCCGCAGCAACATAGTGAGACCCTCAGTGATGTAGCAAGAACCTCAATAACTTAGCAGCACTGTTTCAAAATAAAATATAAAAATGGCTGGGAGTGTAACTCAGAGGTAAATGCCCCTGGGTTCAATCCTTTGTACCAGAAAAAAAAAAAAGTTGAAGGCTGATTGGGTGGAGGCAACCCAAAGCCACACAATGTCAGAGATTGTGAACCAACCACCAGAAACTATGGGAGAGGCATGGGACAGATTCCCCCTCACAACCCTCAGATGAAATTAGTCCTGCTGACACTTTAACCTTGACCTTCCAGTCCCCAGACCCACAGGACGGTCCATATCTGTTGCTTAAGCCACCTGGTTTATTGCTTGGTTACAGCAGTTCCAGGATATGAATGCACTAGCTGCAGCCACACCCACGATGATGCTCCCTGGCTGAGTCTAGGGCTCAGTACCAGAGACCAGTGGGGACAGGACAGCTGCAGTGGGTGACTCTGCTCTCTGCTGCTCCTGGAAAGCTCAGAGGGTAGGAGCCAGGCAGATAGGATGTTGGAGCAGAAGCCACAGGCTATCTTTGTAACTCTGAAAATGGTTAAAAGGCCCAGGAGTCCAGAAGGAATGGCTGGTCCTTTTGGGAACAGTGAGTGGCAGGCAGAGACCTGATGCTAGGTCTAGGACCACCCAGAGGGTCTGGGAACCTGACCAGGAAGCAGGCAGATGGGAGAAAGTGCACCCTCCCAGGTCAACTGGGTTTTCCCCCTAGATGAGAATTCTTTTAATTCCACAGAAACTTATCCAGTTGAAGTAGATACTAATGTACATTGTAGAAAAATAAAGTTAGAATTCTTGCACAGCTAAAAATGTGAAATACAGACCCATTAATACTTACAGACTATCCAGCGCAGCCAAACCTTTGGTTCACTGCATCTATCAATCCTGCCAACCACTCTGTTGTGGTGTAAACTATTACCACGTTTACTTACATGTGAGGAAAACTGAGACACAGAGAAGCAGTGACATGGCTCGCCCAAGGTCGCAGAGACAGTAAATGGTAGTGCTTGAACTCGAGAAGCCAGATTCCAGACCCCACAGTGGCCAAGGACGAGCACCTAAGGACTTGGCACCCAGTGACACCAAATCATCTCATGAGAGGCTGAGAACTGGGAGAAGGGAAGAGAGCTGGGGATCACAGAGCACCCCAGAAACACTGAAGGGCAATCATGAGGTTGCTGGGAGCTTAAAAGATTTGTTGGCTGCTCAGCCTTGGTCAGAAGTGGCCTGGTGATCTATAGGCTGTGTTTGTATGTGGGGCTACCCTGTTTACTCGACAGAAGTTTGGGAGGCTGAGCAGCAAGGAGCATATGCTCTTTGGGTCCTGGGAGGTAGCTGGGAGGGGGTGGTGTCTGCTTGTGGGGACAGGAGATGGATGGGCCTAGCAGGCAACTTCCCCGCCACCCCTCCCCCTCGTGGCAGGTAGCACCAGGTGCGTGTGGCAGAGCCAGGAAGGAAGGCCAATCAGCGAGAGTGCGCTGGGCCGCGCCGGGGCTGGGGATTGCTCGGGATTGCTCTTGCAATCAGGGCATTTCACACAGCAAATTGTGGTCATTTAGGCTTCTCTACGGTGAGCTTAATTTCAGGCCCAAGCACGAAGGATATTCAGAGACACAATGAGGTAATTTCACATTTTAAAGCAGAGAATGCAGCGTAAATTAGTAGAAAAATCATGACACTTATAAACCCGTTCTAAAGATGTATTGTTCCCTTTTCTTCTGGGAGAAAAAAATCAGCGTCTATTAAGATTGAATTAACCACTGGAGGAGAATTCCTCAGACGGCCAATTCCTACGGAGAGATCTATTTTAAACTTGGTCAAAAGGCTTTTGCGGGAAGTGGTGGGAAGAGAGTTCCCAAGGAGATGCAGGTGCTCTCTCAGCAGGCCCGGCACCCGGGCAGGAGGGCAGGGCCTGCTCAGGCCTAGCATCCCGGAGTTGACCCCCTCTGGCTGCAGCCTTGAGTGGCCCAACTGCGGAGACCAGCTGCCCCCCAGACAAGGAATCAAGTACAAATAGTGTATCTGGGAGGTGACAGCGGGTGTGGCATGTGACGGGAAGGGAAGAAGGGCGCAGCATCCAGCCGGCTGCCTCCCTGGGCAACTGCAGCCTCTTCCTGCCGGGCAACCCTGGGAGCCAGTGCAGACCTG
Source organism: Graphiurus murinus (assembly GCA_004027655.1). Lineage (NCBI taxonomy): Eukaryota > Metazoa > Chordata > Mammalia > Rodentia > Gliridae > Graphiurus > Graphiurus murinus. The sequence goes on from PVLC010006933.1 coordinate 3,910, forward strand.
AGTCACCCCCGGGGCAGAGAGGGAGCTGGGGCGCTTATCATGCCAAGTCCCCTAAGTCCTCTGTGGACAGCTGCTCCAGGTGGTCTTAATTCTTGATTTTACCTTGAAGGTGACAAAGCGGGCCCCAGCAGCCGGAGACAGTCCCCAGGCGAGAAAGGCAGGTGGTGGGGGAGTCAGAGAAGGGGCTACAGCACCTGCTGCCTGTCACTGGTGGTGTTATCTCCGCCTCCTCCCCAAGGGTTGGAGCATTCCTTTGATTCCAAACCGACAGGTGCCATGCCGGCTTTCTGTGCCATTCTGGGGGCCATGCCAAGGAGATACACTCTGTGTTCTAGTCCCAGCTCTTTCCCTGGCAAACTGTGACCTTGAGCTCCTTTGTCTTTCTCCCTGGGTCTCAATGCCCCCGTGTATTTTGGGATGCCCTTCGAAGTCGTTTTCTCTTAAACAAAGGCTTCGATGACAGAGGGTAGAGAGGGAGGGGGGAAGTGATGGCCAGTCGGATGCCCTCCTCTCTCCCAGGGCTCAGCTTGGGCTCTTGGGCCTAGCAGGCTGATAACACTTTGCTGAATGGAGGTAGATGGATGTGGGGCTGAGCAGCAGGGCTCTGGCCAGATGGACAATCACATCCTGACCCTCTGAGCCAGAGAGGAGCCATAGGAACCAGGCCCATGGAATAACACCAGGGCAGGGCAGAAAGTGACGGAGGGGAGAGATGGCTCCAGGCTCTAGGCCAAAACTTGGGGTCCAGGACCCCAAGAATCCCTTTTTATTTCTAAAGTGTTATCCATTTTAAGGCAAATCCTTAAACAGAGAACCAGTGAACTGGTGAACATTTGCACATGAGACCAAGCAGACAGGGTACTCAGAGCGCTCAGCTCCAAGCTTCCATTTTATCACTCAAATTAAAATGAACCTTTTAATCCATTGAACTTTTCATGAAGAAACCTTTAGTGCCAGAACATTCCTCGGCTCACTACCCCCCCCCCGCCCTTTCTCCTGTACAATAACTTTCTGGGTCATTTTTAAAGACAAATCAATTTTAATTGTTGATCAAAAGGATTTTTAGAGATCAAGGTGACAAAGCTCAAGAATTCAGAGCCTGTGGCTGGACCCCCAAGCTGGGCACAGAAGCTGTGGGCTGCCCAGGGTGGGGTTCCCCCTCCCCCAGGCCACCTGCGTCATCCATCTCCCAGGCTGGCAGCCTCTTGGGGCCCCTTTGACAGCCAATGGCAGTGCGATGCTTCTCCAAGAGTCGGCTCTCTACAAAGACAGAAATAATCAGGTTGACCAAAGGGGGAAAAAAGGGAAAATTGAGCATTATGAGGGTGATAATTCAGAAAGTGTCAGCTTCAGAATAATTGAATCCGATGACATTTCGTGCTACAGGAAACAATAGCAGCTAGCCCGCTGCCCGTCTGATTCATGTCTGGTTCATGTTTAACAAAACAAGGGCAAGGGTCATGCAGCCACGAGCCCCATAAATAACCCGTTAATGGGATTTCCAAACAAGCTGTCCTCAAAGTGGCTTTCCGTCTCACCGAGAGAATATTAAAATGCAAATGGATTCGGGCTGTGTCTTCATAAACAACCGTGTTCATTTAACCTCCGACCTCCCCGCTTAACTGCCCATTCCAGCAATTTGTACGGGCTCCTCGGCCGCCGGCTCCTGCGGTAATTCAGGGAAAGTGCATTAAAGGAAAGGGTTACAATTTGCGATGCTCAGTTAATCACGCTATTGAGATGTTTATGGACAGAATCTCGCTCCTCCCCACACTTGACTGGGCCTTCTGCCCTCACCAGCCCAAATGTGGCTGGCTGGTTCCTTTTGTTGTTGGAGAATTTGTGCGGTGGGTGTGGCTTCCCCAGATAAGCCAGGCCCCTCCTCGGGCCTCCAATCATCAGCCTGCTCTTCCCTGGATACTGTTTTGCATGGGGTCTGGTCCTTTGTGAAATGGCCCAGGCTCTCCCAGGCAGCCACCTGTCACTTGGTTTCTTCCCAGGGAATAGTCCCCTGTCTATTCCCTCCAGGTCTGCCCTGACCCCAGTCCTGGCACTGGCCTGGTAGAAGGCTCCAGCCTTGACCAGCTCTTTGAGATGCATCTTGAATGTCTATTTCCTCGCCAGGCCCTGAGCCCTGACCCCCCATCTGTCCGACTGCAAAGAAAGATAAGCCTCACACAAAGAGAACAAGGGGATATGAGCCAGGGTCCAGGCAAGAGGCCCAATACCCTGGGGAGGAGGGCCCATGTTATTTTCTTGGTTATCTGGACAGATCACATGTGCAGTCTTCTGTTTTGCAGGAGTTCTTCACACATAGATGATGTCAGCAGATCAATTCTCAATTCAGCACTGACAAATGGCACTTAGTTAGGGTTCAATGTGACAGATGAAACTAGTGAAACTCAGAGGGACCTAGTGACCTGCCTGGGGCCACCCAGTGAGTGGGAGATGGAGAGTGCTTACCTACCTGGCCTGGAGGAGGCCTCAGCGTCTGCAGCTTCTCTCTGAGGAGCAAGAGCTGGGCTGGAGGCTCCATCTTCTTTGGGTGGGAGTGGAGCTGAGGAGGTGAATTCATGCTGGGGAGGGCCTGTGGGAGTAGGGGAGGGCCTTCACAGCCCCTACTGGGTTGGTGGTCTCCCTCTAAAGCTGGGCTGCCCAATTCCAATGCAGTTTTGTGGTGTTCTCCCAAGTGAGTGTTTGGCTTTTTCTTCCCTTCCCATTATAAGGAAGGAAGGGGAAACCCCATGATGTCTCCAGTTCACTCATGCAGATTCAGGCCTCACACAACCACCAAAATGAGGACTCTCCAACTCTGCTTGGCTTCCCGCTCCATCAACTCAAGTATGTTCCCAGCTATAAATTAGGCCCAGGTCCCAGCAACTTGGGAAGCTGAGGCAGTAGGATTGAAAATTTGAGGTCAGCCTGGGCAACTTAGGGATACCCTGTCGCTGTCTTAAAATAAAAAATAAAAAGATCTGGAGATGTTGCTCAGTGATAGAGCACCCTGGGTTCAGTTTCAAGTAGCAAACAACAACAACATCAAAAACCTGGGACACACAAAGGCTGGGACTGCAGGTGCAGCCTGTGAAGGGGCAGGGGCAGAGGGGGGGCCACTGGGCCGCTTGGCCGGGCCTGGGAAGAGGTGGCTCTGCCTCCCCTCCTCCATATCGTTCCTCCATTCCTCTCTTCTCCCACCCTCAGGTCTGGGAGAGGGCGGGAGAGTGCCCCAGGTCCCGCGAGGGAGGGCTGGTCGCAGGGTCCTGCAGGGATCGCTTGCCCACATTTCCTGTCCGGCTTCTCTGACATTTTCCTGGCAAGGATGGAATTTCTCTTTTTCTTCCTCTCCTCATTAGTTTTGGTTTCCATTTCTCTCCATTCTCTTTGTGTCTTTTGGAAAGCTCTCTTTTTGTCTGTACCTTTGTCTCTTTTTATGCATCTATTCTCTGTCTTTCCGTGCCCACTCTGTCTCTTCCCTACTCTCTCCCCAGTCCATGTACTTCTCCCCCTCTCTTGCCTACTTCCATTCATCTCACAGGGCAGTGGAATTTCTCCGATAGCTCCACATTTGTTTCTTTGACTCCAGGTTCACTCCCTTCTCTACTCTCCTTTCACAGTGATTTACCTAAAATGCAAATCAGACCATGTCCTTCCTGGCTTATCATCCTTTAAGACTCCGCCCCAAGAATGAGCTCAGACTCCTTGCTAAGAAAGTGCTAGACTTTGATCAGATTCTCATGGCCTCTTCAGCTTCCTCACCTTTGCTGTACAGTGTGTGTGTGTGTGTGTGTGTGTGTGTATGTGTGTTTGTGTCTGTGCATGCACATACACATGCAGAGAGAGAGAGGGGCACACACGCGCACACACACACACACACACACGCGCACACACACACACACACACACACACATTGAGCAGCTGAGGAAGAGACAGGGAGATAGGGAAAGAGACAGAAGGAGATTCTGAGAATCTCTGCTGGAAGAAGAATGAGTCCTATTTAGGCTGCTCTTCCATTGCAGGGCCAGGCCATATGTGTAGGGGACTTTCTACCTACCCAGATGGTCTGACACTGAAGCCTATGTTCCTGACCACCTTGACACCCTGACCATCCTGGAGAAGGAAGTCCAGGTAGGAGGAAGTTTTAGGTAGGAAGGTGGTGGCCAGGCTCGGCTGATCTTGGCTGGACTCATTCACGTGTCTGAGGTATGCTGGCATGTTGGTTGGGTCTGGCTGGTCTCCGGTGGCCTCGTTGAACCTGTCTAGGAGTGGCCTGGCCATTGGCTAAGGTGTCGGGGTGACTAGACATCGCCTTTCTTCTCATCCAGGTCAGCCTCACATTGAGAATGTTTGGAACATCACTTCTGCCTCATTCCATTAGCCACAGTGACCCCCAAGGTGACCCCAAATCAGGGGGAAGAAAACAGACTTCTTGTCTTAATGGAGGAGTCACAGGAGGTGTGGCTTGCTTTTAGTTGACATTGAGAACCAGGGAGTCCAGTAGGCCATCAGTCCCAATAGGAATTCTCCAGGATGTGGCCCAACATCCAGGTGCTATAAAGTGTGGGGAGAGACAGGAGTGGTGGCACACGCATGTAATCCCAGCTACTCAGGAAGCTCAAGCAGGAGGATCACAAGTTTGAGGCCAGCCTGCACAACTTATTGAGACCCTATCTCAAAATAAAGAATAAAAAAGGGCTGGGGATGTATCTCAGTAGTAGAGAGCCCCTGGTACTAGAGAGAGAAAATAAATAAATAAATAAATAAATAAATAAATAAATAAATGAATAAATAAATAAATAAATAAAATAGTAAGAAATGACAAAGCACCAAAGATGACTATATCGGGAGGGGCAGTGGTGGCACTCATAGGAGTGTATGTGTGTGTGTATGTGTGTGTGTGTGTGTGTGTGTATGTGTGTGTGTATGTGTTGGCAGGGGGGGATGTGGGATTCTGCAGATTCATAGCATTAGCAATTCAGTGCCTTTCTTTCCCCTGCCCCATTCTTGAGGCTGGCAACTGACAGAAGGTCACGGCCCATCAAGACGCTGCCCAGGGGAAGGTTGCTACATCAGCTCTTTCTTATTGACCGGACTGTCTTCACTTTCTTTCACTCAACAAGTAATTATTGAGCATCAGTCATGTGCCAGGCTCTGTGTGGGGGACAGGAAAGAAGACACAGTCTCTGTCCTTGGGGAACTTAAAATTTAGACATTATGGCCAAGGTATATCTATATACACATGTGCTCACACACACAGGTACACAGGTGTGCGCATCTGCGACGCACCTGTACCCACAGATGCTTTGTGAGTTAAAGTATATAAATACATTTGCTAACTGAAAAAAACAAAAACTTCAAAATCATCCTGATCATTTATCTTTTTGCCTCGAATTCTAAGTGTGAGATTTTTTTCTCCAAAAAATCCCCCATATTTTAAAAAATAATCACAGATTCTATTCAATGGTTTATTTGAACTCTTCCATATTTAGGTTGACTCTTAAATATACTTCTATGAGCCGGGCGTGGTGGTGCATGCTTATAATCCCAGCATTTGGGAAGCTGAAACCAGAGGATCTGGGTTCACAGCCAGCATCAGCTACCTAGTGAGGCACTCCGCAACTTAGTGAGACCCTGTTTCAAAACAAAGAATAAAAAATAGGGCTGGGGTTATAGCTCAGAGGTAGAATGCCCCTGAGTTCCATCCCCAGTACTGCAAAAAAATAAAATAAAATAAAAAAATATATTTTTTCTATGCACAAATGGATAGCCGGGACCCTTCTCATAAAATATCATATATAAGAATAACAATGGTGGCAATAATAATAACTTCCATATCTGTGACACTGTGATTCCAAGAACTAATCATGCATTCTGTGTCATTTGTCCTGTAAACAGCATCTCAAGGTTGGCCTTAGAGCTCCTGGGAGGTTTATGGGCTGAGCGTGGCTTAAATCCTGTTCTAACTAGAGGACAGGATAGCCTACTATCTAAGTGTTAGTCAGTGTTAGAAGTCAAAGTGAGTCCTTTTAGAGAGAAGAGATGCCTCCTCTGCCCCCTAGTCATCTTGCCTCCCCTCTGGCAGGACTCAGGCTCCCAGCAGAGGATTGCAGCGTGAGGAAGGACAGCACTGGGTTCTGTGGGGCGCTCCTCAGCCAGAGTCACAGCTGGGCATAAGGTACAGGAAGAGTCACAGAATCAAGGAAGGTTGGAGCTAGAAGGAGCTTAGGAGACCTCTGGGCTTCAGTTACCATCTGTAAAATAGGTTAGCATCACACACACCTGACTTCAAGGGTGTTGTGAAGGAGAGAAGCTATTGATTGGCATGAAGCTGTGGCACGTGCCCTATGGAACTATGTCTGTGAGGCAGTGTCAAGGCTGGTGGTCCTCACCCCCAAGTGGGATCTGGATGAAATCTATGGCTCTGATCCCCCAGTCTATGACATCTCCTCCCTTCTTTCGTCTTTGGAGATTTTGGCCAGACCCTTTACTCTATGCTTCCCAGAGGTGCCAGAGTGCTCTAAGCTTCTTCCTAATCCATGTCCCATGGAGCTGAAGGTCACAGCAAAGGAGTGTGCCCTGAGCCAGAGGCAGAGAGACCTCATTCCTTCCTGTGGCCACCAGCTTCTGCTCTGGGTTATGTCAAGTGCTGTGCTGGGGACTGAGATGAATTGGATATTTACCTTTGCCTGCACAGAACTCACAGTTTGCTTTGAGAGACAGAGAGGACAGTAGATGATCCCAGCGCAAAATGATATTAAAAGAATCAGAGGGCCAGGCGTGATAGTGCATACCCATAATCCCAGAACTTGGGAGGCTAAGACAGAAGTATTGTGAGTTCAAGACCAGCCTCAACTACTTAGTGAGATCCTGCTTCAAAATAAAAAGTAAAAAGGGCTGGGGGCAGAATGCTCCTGGGTACAATGCTTCTAGTATATGAAAGTATATAATAAATAAATAAATAAATAAATAAATAAATAAATCAGTGAAGGAAAGGAAAGAGCCTCCTAGAGAAATCAGGGAGAGCTTCTATTGAATAGGAGATCCATGGGCTCCTATTCCACAAAGTTGTTTAGATTTAAAATGTCACCCAGACCTCATGCACTAGACGAGGCAGCCATAGTGGAGACCAGACTTGTTGGCTGGGGAAGGGTCCCTGGGGGAATGGCTGGGGACAGTGTTCTTCCCAGACTGGCTGCTACAGCTTCCTTTTGCCTCTCTTCCTTGCCTCTGTGAGTGGCACAAGCTTTCACCCTCTCTCTCTGATCCTCACCATTATGTCCTGAGGACCTGCAGCCCCAGCTCCTACTTGAAACTGGTCTAGCATAGACTGAAATCTCTAGGACTGTGAGCAAATAAGCTTCTTCTTCCTCTAAGTATTGTGTCAGGTATTTGGGGCATAGTGACTAAAATAGTGGGGAATGGCAGGCCAGGGCAGGGGGTGGGGAATGTTCAAGGAGGAGGCTGGAGCAGAAGATGTCAAGAAATAAGGCCAGAAAAATGGGTTAAGGCTAGCTGACATAGGGCCATCATGGGACTTGCTCAACAGTCTGGGCTTTATCGTGGGACAGCTGGGAGCCATTAAACAGACTTTAAAGGAGTATCCAATATATGCCAGGTAAAAAGCATATTCCTGGCATGTTTGATATGGCTGTTTTGCTACATTACATCAAAGATGGTGTTTTTCATTACTGTGTCATGTGACTCCCAGACATGCCTGGCTAAATATCATTCCTCCTTCATCTCCTGGTCTTGCCTATCTTTTCTCAGGTCTCTTCCTAGCTTTTATCTCATCTTCAAGCCACTTGCAGACTTCAGGCTCAAGGATGGAGTGAAGCTCTGGAATGTCCATCATAACAACAGAGAAAAAAGTCACATCAAAAACCCCTACTTGAACTGGCTCTATAAAAACCTCTATCATGGGGCTTTTTTTAGGCAGTGAGGCAGGTGCTATAGACAGGTGAGTAAGTGTGGTCCCTCTCAGGTAGCTTGCACTTAATGGGGAAACTGGTAATTTTATCTGGGTCATAGAAATCTGACAAAAGCAAGCAGAGAGCCTTAAGGGGGCACCAAGAAATAGAACCCAAGTCTGCCTAGGGAGGAGGGGCATTTTGGGAAGAGTCTTGGGTCAGTTCTCTGGAGATGGACTCTGGGATAAAGATTTGTGTGCGGTAAATTTCCAGGGGATTGTTCTGGGAACTGTGCCTGCAAGGAGGCAAGGAAAACAGACTGGCAGGGAGAGATTTAGTTGCTAAGTAGTTACACCAGAGGTCTCCATCAACTCCACAGGACACTCTGGAGCTGGGAAAGCCAGAGTTATCCAGAATGGAGGCAAGGGAGCTGGGCCTTTATCCCTCACATCAGCCAGTCCCTGGATGTAGGCACCCTGGAGAGAGGCCCTGCCCCCAATAGTTGAGGAATGAGTGCTGTTCCCCAAAGCCCATGTGTTAAAGGCTTGGTCCTCAGTGGGTGCTCTTGGGAGGTGGTGGCACCTTTAAGAGGAAGGGCCAAGTGAGAGGTCTTTAGGTCATTGCCCTCAGAGGGGATTGTAGGGCCCCAGCCCCTTCCTCTTCCTCTCTTTTGCTTCTTGGCTATGAAGTGAGTGGTTTTGCTCCACCATATGCTACCAAACACTGCCATCTGGCACTTCCACCAGAGGCCTCAAATCCTCGGAGGGCCTCATTTGATGAAACAGGTTCATATTTGAACTTTGTCAGAATGGTGCTGAGGAGCCACAGAAGGGTTAAAACCCTCTAGCTCTCTCTGGTTGTTCAATGGAGGGGGCCAGACCATTGGAAGGGGGAAGAGTTACGAGATTTTTAGGAATTTTTATTTTATTTTATTTTTTTTTAGTAAGTCCTGAACTCATTGGCAATATGGTGGAGGACAAGTAGAAGGATTAGGGAAAAAATTTTTTTTTTGTGGGGATAGAACTGTTCCAATTAATGATTAATTTGATATGGGGGTTATGCTTCTTACTTTATATATATATTAACTCAATGACAATTTACAACAACTCATGAGATGGGTCCTACTATTATCTCTATTTTGCAGATGCAGAGACTGAGGGTTAGAGAAGTTAAATAACTTGCTGTGACCACCCAGCTGGTTGGTGGCAGAGCCTGGATCTAAATCTAGTCTTTCTTGCTTCTTGATTTCTAGCTTGGCCAATTGGATGGACCATGGTGGTCTTTCAAGAAGTGGAGGACCATGGTGACATTGGCTTTGGACAGGTTGACCCTGTGATACCTGTAAGAAGCAATAGAACAGGGATATTCAAAGGGCCTCAGGCTGCATGTGTCCAGCTCAGAGAAGATTCCATCATTTGCCAACTCCATTGCCTGGAGTTGGCAAATGATGGAATCTCTCAGGAGGAAGGCGTGGATGGAAAAGACAGCAGAGGATGGGGGTGAGAGGAAGGTGGACAGTTTAAAAAAAGAAAAAGGAAGAGATGCCCGTCTAGGAAGCCAAGAGGAACAGGCTAGAGATTCTAGAGGAAATTCAGAAGAGTTGTCATGGAAGCCAGAGGAGAAGGAGGTGTTAAGAAGTTTGGAAGTGTCATATACTGCAGCGAGTCCTCTACTAGGACTAGGAATTGTGCTCCATTCACGGAAGCGGAGATTAGAACACCCCGAACACTGGCTGCCCAGGAGAAAACTGAAGCCTAAGGCTCAGATCTAAACATAGCTTCTTCGCTATCTCTGGGCAGGAGCAGAGGTGAAGGGCTTTGGGAACAAGTCTCCCTTTGGAGACTGACTGGAGCAAAAACACCCTGTTTATCATTTCCTCCCAGGGTTTCCCTAGCACCTCTCTGTTGAGATAGAGATCTGAGACCTGTCATCCAGAGTGGGGAGGCACATCATGACAGCCCGTCCTCTGAAACCTGCCCTCTGCCTCTGCACCTGGAGAGCCCCCGGAGGTGGGGGTGTCGGCGAGCAGGCTGGCGAAGGAGTGGCCCCACACGATGTCTGCTCCCCTCGGCTCCTGCAGGCAAACACCTGGAGCCCTCCTAGCAGGCCCAGGATTGTCCTGGGACAGAACCCCACATCTGATGCAGGGGTGTGTGGCTGCGCCCACAGTATCCAGCCCTCACGCTATGCACCCCTCCTCCTAAAAATGCACACAGGTGCACACATGCACGCACACATGCACGCACGCAGGCACGCAGGCACGCACACGCATACCCTGGCTGCCACACACAATCACTGCCCATGCTGGGGAGGCAGCTGGGTAGAGAAAGTGTGCCAGGTTTGGATCCATCTCTCACATCTCATGCTGGCTAAGTGACCCTGTGCCAGTGACTTCGTGTCTCTGCATCGTTGCTTCCTCGTCTAATAAAACAAGGATCTGTTTGTTTTAAAGTGTCTGACACACAATGACTATAGGAATATCAGTACTTGTTAAGTGCCAGGGACCGTACACAGCTCTTTATACATGCATTTTCTATCTAACACTCATCATAGTGCCATAAGGTAGGTTCTGCTATTATTTCTATCTTACATAGAGGGAAACGGAGGCTGCAGAGGGTGAGTAACCTCTGCTCAAGGTCTCACAGCTTATATATGGCAGAGCTGGGATTTGAACCCTGGCAGTTAGACCCTGAGCTCTCAGCAACTTTATTTCCCTCTGATTTTTTTTTAAACTAGGGATTGAACTTAAGGACATTGGAGCTACAGCCCCAGGCCTTTTTATTTTGAAAGAGAGTCTCTCTAAGTTACTGAGGGTCTCACTAAGTTGCCAAGGTTTGCCTTAAACCTGTGATCTTCTGGTCTCAGCTCCTCAAGTACTCAGATTACAGGTGTGCACCATGACACCCAGCTTCCTTTTAACTTTTCTCCTCTGCCACCTAGTCCTCCTATGCAGTCACAGGTCTCTTCTTAAATCACACCTACCTGTGTTGCGCCCCAGCTCAAGCAAGTGTTGGCTTTCCTTCACTACACATTAAACGCCAATTTCTAGCTGGGCCTCCAGGGCCTCACTTTTTATCCTCCCTCGCACAGGCCTGGGGACCTCCCACCTGTTAAATGTCTGTCAAACAACCACACTTGTGTGTGTTCCTGTGCAGGACAAAGGTGAGGGTCCTGGGGGACCACATTGTCTCATCTCGAAACACCTCCTCCAGCCCTGGATCTTCTCTCCTGTTTCCACTCCTCCCCCATTCTAATTTTCAATGAATGTGTAATAAGAAGCTAATCACGGGAGTCGCATTATCAGTGGAAAGTTAAATGGGCAGCTGCTGAGCCCTGGCTGAGGGCCATCTATGTGCCTGACTTTGTGGTGGGCCCTTTGGGGCCAGAGAATGAAGCCATCGCCCTCCATTCTTGAGGAGGTGGCTGTCTACACGACTCACAGGCAACCAGGAGATTCTGACAGCGTAGCCTAACACGAAAGCAAGGGAGAACCGGGGCAGCCTTCCTGGGGGAGGTGGTGGCATTGGCACTGAGACCTCTGGGGCTGGGAAAGGAGGGGGCATTCTGAGACTGGGGAGAGAGTGATGCATTAAAATGCTTCAGTGTGCCAGGTGTGGTGGTGCACGCTTGTAATTCCAGCATTTGGGAGGCTGAGACTGGAGGATACGGGTTTGCGGCCAGCCTCAGCTACCTAGTGAGGTACTCGAGGTACTCCGCAACTTAGTGAGACCTGGTTTCAAAATAAAGAATAAAAAATAGGGCTGGGGGTATAGCTCGAAGGTAGAAAACCCCTGAGTTCAATCCCCAGTACCACAAAAAAAAAAAAAAAAAAATGCTTCAGTGTGCTGGGTGAAATGGTGCATGCCTGTAATCTCAGTACTTGGGAGGCTGAGACAGGAGGATCACTGGTGTGAGGCCAGCCTCAGCAACTTAGCAAGACCCTGTTTCAAAATAAAATAAATTAAAAAGGCTGGGTGGTGTAACTTGGTGGGAGAACCCCCTGAGTCCAATCCCCAATAACACACACACACACACACACACACACACACACACACACACACACACGAGCTTCAGTGCTTTCTGTGCACCCCCACGCCCCATACACACACACACACACACCATTCCCTGGACCCCTGCAGTCTCACTGTCCAGGATTCCAGCAGGCAGGCTTCCTTTCATCCCCCCCGCCTGGCCCCCAGGGGTGTCCCTCTGATGGCCCCTCCTTGCCTGGCTAACTCCTGATGATCCTGTGGTCTCACCTTGAACAGCACTTCCCCCAGGTGCCAGGTTGGCTAGGGCACCTGGTTGCTGCTCTCACTGCATCCTCTGCTTTGCCCTGTGTGACACTCACCAGCCTCTCTGGTCAGGGTTCAGTTCATTGATTGCTGGCCCCACCCGTGAACTCAGAGAGGCCAGGTCAGTGCGTGTCCTCTTTAGAACCATATCCCCGGGCATCTGCACACAGTAGGTGCTTCATAGATGTCTGCAGAATTGATAATTAAGCACTTGACAAATGGAAGCTAGTTGTCCTCTTATCACTGCCTCCAACACCCTGGTCAACACGTCCTCCTCTGCCACCGTCTCGTGCTTGGGTCTTCTGGGTCCCGGTTCCCACCCCAGCCCAGGAGTGGAGAGTTGTGCCCAGTCGGGACCCAGGGATGCTGGAGATGTCTTGAGAGCATGGCTGTGGAAGCCGCAATGGGCCTGATCCAGGGCGCTTGTCCCTGCTAATTATTACGGACAAGCCTCCTTATTGAACCTCGTCCTCTTATTGACATTCGGATGCATGAGCCGAGGCTGTTGTTTTAAACGCACTCATTAGCCACACAAATCAGTCCTGTTGACAGAGCGCCTTTGAATTAAGCATCTCGCCGTAGTCATTGGACAAGGAGCAATTTATAATGCCATTAGCAACGCTTTCGAAGGTTACAGGCATCAAAAATTGTTCAGCCGTAATTATTCTTAATGGATACAAGGAATAAACTGACGCAGGACAGCTTTTTCATTAGCCTTCAATCACGGCTGATGGCTTTGAGAAATGTACAGTAAGTGCGTTTTGGGGAGAAATAATGATGTTACAGCACCTTTCCCAGGAAAATGCTCTTGGTACACAGCTTAACTTTTAATGGCCTTAATTTGACATAATTAAAAAAAATTTGAATTTGTTTTTGAAGACCTCGAAATAAATTATTTGGTTCCCATTTTTAACCCTTTGGGGGAACTGGTGCCGACTTAGCAGTATGAGAGTGAGGGACCAGTCTCTGGGAATTCAGGGGTGATTGGAGAAACTGGGGCTTGCAGGACAGAAGATCTGGAAAGCCCACTGAGCCTGCAAGTGTGAGGGTTTCCCAGTGGCCTTGGGAGGAAGCATTGGCCTTCTGAGTCCCGCGGCCAGCGAGGGGGCCAACACCTGTGGAGCTTGCCCACACCATCCAGGAAGGGAAGCCCAAAAAGGGGTGGGAAAGGAATTCTGTTGCCAAGGCAGGGTGAGCTAAGGAAATGCAGAACCAGGAATAAGTCCAGGTCCTGAGCAAATGCAGATGACTGCATCTTTCTGAGCCTCAGTTTCTCCATCTGTGGAATGAAGAGATAATGCCTACATCTTGGGTCCACTGTGAAGGTTTAAAAGGAACTGATACGAAAGCTACTGGCCAGTGCTTGGCACACAGTTGGTGCTCAATAAATGTGCATTCCTGAGGTCAAGATTTATCCACCTTAATGTGGTAATTCCTATTGGTCAAAGCTAGGGCACCAAATACCCTGGAAATGTGATAGTATGGGGACAATATGCTTGCTAGAACTTGTTGCAAGGAGAGCACTGGATAAGGCTGAACAGAAGCTGCTTGAGGGTAGGGGTGGGGGGTAACATGTCTCCCTATGCCAGTGAGACCAAAAGGAAAATGGGTGGCTTCTCAACGGCCTCCTAAGGAGAAAGGTTCAGTTGATACACACCTTTGCTTTGCTAAATAGGGATTTGCAAATTTGGGGCAGAGCAAAATTACTGGGACAATGAAGAAGATGGCTCAAGTAGAAGGGGTTGAGCATCTGCCTTCTCTATTTTCATTGGATAGGGCTTGATTTTTTATCCCCAAATAACTCATAAATCTTTCCAATTTATCATATCAAAGGTGGGTCAAGACAACCTGTACATAGAATTTACACTGAGCCGCATTGAGCAGTAAGATAGAAGTATATTCATTGTGTTATCACTGATATACAACATTGGCAGGACTGGTTGGCTATGGCAGACACAGTGGACAGCCTGGTGTCAGGCCAGCAGACCTAGCATCTAGCCCTGCCACTGCCCACCGTGTGATCCTGGATACAATTCCTCCTCCCTCTGCACCAGATTCCTCATCTAAAATGATAGAGTAGCTGGAAGTTCCCACTTCAGATTCTAGGAAAATTCAAACCATCAGGGTATGAACTCCATCAGGATTTCCCAAGGGCATATGTAAGCCAAGATATTGTGGATGGGAAATGTCCTGTCCCTTGGCTGAGTGCTTTCTATAACTTGAGAGAGGTGGTTATCATTGCATCCTAATGGACTGTTGAACATCTGTGGCCAGCAGAAGTTTATCTTGGGTTCCACTGGTAGACAGGCTCAAGGCCAAACACTGAAGCAATGACTGGAAGCTGGCAGATCTGGATTCTACTCCAGGCTCAGCCCATTAACCTCTTGGGGTGCTATGGTCTGGATCTGGAATGTGCTCCAAAATCTCATGCACTAAATACATGGCCCCTGATGCAGCAAGTTTCAGAGGTGAGGCCTTGGAAGTGTGGCCTTGAAGGCTATATCTGTCCCTGGAAGCCACAGCTCGCTCTCTCTCTCTCTCTCTCTCTCTCTCTCTCTCTCTTTCCTTCTAGCCACCACAAGCTGAGAGCAGATTTCCTCTGCCATGCTGCTTCAATGTTTTTCCTTGGAGTTGACCATCCATAGATTGAACCTCTGAAACTAAGCCCAAATAAATATTTCCTCCTTTAAGTTATTCTTGTCAGGTATTTTGGTCACAGTGACAAAAAAAAAAAAAAAAGGTAATTAATACAAGAGGGTCTTCCTCATCTTTACAGGCTATGGAATTTAAATATAAATTTATCTTTTTTCTCTTCTTTCCCTCCTTCTTCCCCTCCTCTCTCCCTGCCCTCCTCTCCTTTCTCCCTCTCCTCATTTTGCCTTGCCTCTCCTCTCCCTTCCCTTCTTGTCAAATCCAATCTTCAAGAGTCATTTTACACAGATGTCTAATATTTGAAATAAAGATGGAGGTCATCTAGTTGAAGTGTGGGTGGTTCTCTTCATCTTGGCCCCTGTAAGTTCCTCTACAGACCCACAAGGCTCCTCAGAACACCGTTCTGGGATGCCCTGCCTTCCCTTGAAGTCTCACGTCTTCTGTCTCCCCCGATACTGGCCAACCTGCCATCTCCCAAGTGTGATGTCCCAGCACCCTTCTCTGCCTTTGCTCTAGCTGTGCCCCATTCCTGGGATGCTCTTGCCTTTCGTCTATCCAGAAAGTTTATCTCATCCTTCACAGCCAGCTTCATATTCCAGAAAGCTCCCTGGAGGGCTGGGGCAGAATGAGTCTCTCATGCATCTTGGTTCCTTCCTATAGGTCTTTATAAAATAAAGATGGCTCAGAGAGTATTTTAGCTAGTGGGTCATAATGTTTTTCTTCCCGGACACACTGCAAATGCCTTATGGGCAGCTGATTGAGCTTCATGTCCCAGCACTCAGCACCGCAGGACCTGGTATGCCACAGAAGCCCAGCCCTTATAAGGTCTGGCATGCGGCAGGTCTTGACCCTCTAACTTGGGGCATGCCACAAGAGTCACTCGCGGAGCTTGGCACACAGTGGGGCTCGCCTAGCACAGGTACTGGCTCTGGTGCTCAGAAATGTTTTCTGAATGGAATTTCAACAGAATGGAAGCTCTATTCTGGGAAAGCAGCTGGCTTCTCCCCAGTCAACATAACCACTACTTTTCCTCTCTTTACTGGGGCTGGAAAGAGCAAATGTAATCACTGCTGAAAGCCAGGCAGGAATGGGGCTGCGGGTCTGGGTGGTGGGAGAGGCCTCTGGGGTAATGAGCAGATACTGTTTCCTTATCACCATCGGCATGTTCTCAAGCTATTACTCCCGTCACCCTCCCGGCTCAGCCTCCATTTGGACTTCTTCTGATAAACACCAATATCTGTGCAAATTCTGAGGCTGGCTGCCTCCCCAGCCCAGGGGCTGCTCTGCTGGAACTCCAGATGTGTGATAAGGCAGGGAAATACATTTTCAGTCCACTAAGTCATCACATTTTCTGACAAGGATTCTCAGGCGCGAGCAGATCTCTGATGACTAATATTGCCTTCACTCAGCAGAGGGCTTCAGAAACCATCCAAACCATCACCGGGCTGTCAGGTGTCAGCTCCTCCCTGGCTTAGCAGTGTGAGAGGCCCCGGAGGAGCCCTGAGTCCCGAGATGGCAAGGCAGAAGGCTCTGGCAGAGGAGGAAGAGGGCCAGCTGGCTGCCAGCAGCCTGGGGGCTCGCCCTGCTCTCCCTGGGTTCAGTTGGTGGGTCTGTGCCCCTGCCCTGGCCTCGACTTCCCCAACTACACAATGGAGGAGGGATGGATTCCACAATGTCTAAGGAACTCTCTGGTTCTGGGATTGCTTGTCTTAGTTCTCTGCTCTTAAAAACATTCTATTACTGTAAAGTTTCAGAGAGGGCTCAGAATCCTGGGAAAAGAGTAACAGTAGGTAGAGGTTGTATTCATAGACATAAGAATAGTAACTCCTCCTTTCCAGGAGTTATTTACCTATTTATATAGCTCCAGAATCAGGGAGACCTAGGTTCAAAGCCCTGTTCCTCTGTCACCCACTAGCGGTGTGACCTTGGGTGCGTTACTTGCTCTCTCTGGGCTTGTTTCCTTTCATGAAATAAGCAGATAATAAGAATTTAATGAGATGATATAAAATACTTATAGCCCAGGACTTGAACATTGGAAGTACCAATAAATGTTGCCTTTTTAAAAGTCGATGTTAATGATGATCCTTCTAATGCTCCTTATGAGGTCATGATGATTATCCTGGGGAAGGAAATGAAGACCAGGGAGGTTAAAAAACTTGCCAGCAGGTCAGAGTCCTGGTCTGTCCCCACGTCTATCTGTCCCCAGTTCCATGCACTGTCCACTGGCGGCACCCCCCTCAGCCCACTGGCTCTGTGCTCAGTCTTGGCCAACCTGGACTTGTGTTGTGAAATGCAGAGCACTGGCTGGGAGCAGCTGCATTGGGTGGGATTGTGGTGTGTGGTGTGGGGGGGGCAGCTGGCTTCTGGGGGCTCCTGACCTCCAAGGGGGTGGGTATGCTGGGATTGAGGTAGGGAAGTCATCTGGTCACTGCAATTTGGACTTTAGCTTTTGGGGAAAAAAAAAAAAAAGCTGAGAAGAAAATAGATTGCAGTCTGTTACAGACCCACTGGCTGCAAATCATTTTGAAAATTAGCTTTCTATGGGAAAATCTATATACTAATTAACTCCATGGCCTCTCTAACGAGTTTAAGCACAATAAGGCCTCTGAAAATATCGAGGCATTTTGCAGCTGCCTTAAATTCTACCTAGGGAGACATGCTCATGGCTTGGGAGGCTGTTTGAGGGTTTCAGGATGAAAAGGGAATCTTGAATGATTCATTTCCAAGGGCAGATGGTGGGGGGGCTGTGACTTTGGTCTGTTGCAGGGGAAAGCACGAGAACTCCAGGCTGATCAGGATGGATGGTGTCCCTGTCTCAGTGGCCTTGGTTGGCAGCTGGGCATGGGCTGGGATTTCCCACTCACCCCAACTCTGAGCCTTCAGTGTGAAGCTTGGGAGGCAGTGCTAAGTTTATCCAACAGAGAAGGGCTTTCTGAGACCCAGCCATGTACACCGGTGGGGGGGGGGGGGCGGGCTCCTGCTGCCTTAACAGTGATCCCCAGGCCAGGGGAAGAGGCAGCATATTCCCGTGTGGGCAGGGAGCCAGCCCAGCCTGCAGGGCTCCCGGGCCCTGTCTCCATTTCACTCTCAAGACCTGGGTTTCTCCTTCTGGACAACCGCTGGCCTTTGCCCGTTGAATCTTGTAGGTTACAGTCTGTGTAAGGAAGAGCCAGAGAAGAGCCTGGAGGCCCCGTGAGCACCTGTGAACCCTCACATGTACACGCAGCCACTCATCCCACCTCAGACACAGAATCAGAGATTCAAATGCGTAACGCACGCTCACACATCCACCCCTGCACTCAGCAACAAGGCTGGGAATATCGCTCCCCAGAAACACAGACCACTGACCCACAGCCCCAGGTAATCCCAGGGATACACATCTGCGTGTCATGCCTTTGTGGGGGCAGGAGCCCAGGCCCCTGCCACCTCCATCCACCCCTCCACCCCTCTCCCTGCCTCCCTTCCTGAGGCAACTGACCAGGCATGGTTCTGAACAGAAGTCCCTCAGGTCCTGTCTGCAGTCCTGATGTCCTTCTGGTCTGGCCAGCCACTGCCCACCGGCCTCAGCAGCTTATGCCTTGTTCCCACCAGCACTCAAGAAGCATCTTGTGGCCAATGTGCTCTCTGAGAGTGACTATGGGGTTAATAAGGAAGTGGGAGGGAGGGAGAGAGGGGAGGGCCCCCAGGACCTGCCGATAAGGCCGGAGGGTGATGGGGGTGGTGGGAGTGGCGGGACACCTGTGACTCCCTACTCATTCTTGCTCCACTGTTCTCATTGTTGTGGTGGCTACTTGTTTTCTTAAGTGTCCACCACATGCCTGGACACCAGATCAAGTATTTTGTGTCGCTGTCTCACCTCCTCTCTCTTTCCAACAAAGAGGCTGAGGCTCAGAGAAGGGAAGTGGCCTGCTGAGGCTCGTCACAGTGGGAAGTAGAGTCTGGACCTGGGCAGCCTGATTCCACAGTCCACTGTTTGTGTTAAACTGCTTGCCTGGTGTCTGGCTAAGACTTTGGAGACCCCTGTCCAGGCACGAGTGATAATATCCGATAAACAAAAAGCAGGAGGCTTGTGAGCACGTGACTGCATCCAATGGTCAATCCCTGTCTTACCAGGTCCTGCAGCACTGGACAGAGCTGACCACTTTCTCCTCCTTCCAGAAACATTTTCTTCTGCTTGGCTTCCTAGACACTTTTCTCCTACCTCACTGGCTGCCCCTTCTGGGCCTCCTTTACTGGTTCCTCCTCTCCCCAGCCTCCTCACGGGGGAGTGGCCACCGTTCCAACTCCTCAAGGAGTCTCTATTATGTTCGCTCCTCTGTGAGTGCATTCAGTCTCATGCCTTTCAAAACTGTCTTGGACTCCCAGCTTCTACATGTATATCTACATCCTGGAACTCTCTGAATTCCAGACTCGAAATCTAAATGCCCCTGTCTCCACTCAGGTGTCTAACAGCCATTTCCAACAAACACGTCCTTCTAAAAGGATTTGGAGACCTCCTTCCCCCTTCTCTTTTCTTCATCTGGCATCCAATCAATCAGGAAGCCTGGCTGGCTCTTCCTTCTCAATATGTCCAGGACCTGACCACATCTTTCACTGTCTAGAGTGCTCTTCTCCCTGACATTGAGGAAGAGTCCCTGGTCAAGCCGTGGGGCTCACATGTTTACCTCCATCCTGGCGCCTTCGCAGCGAGGTCACCTCTCACCTGGTTACTGCAACAGCATTCCTAACTAATACTGCTTCTTCTACCCTTGAGCTCTACAGTGATTTCAACTCAACAGCCAGAAAGTCCCTCCTTTTTTCTGGTACTGGGGATTGAACTCAGGGGCATTCTATCTCTGAGCTATAACCCCAGGCTTCTTTTTATTTTTTATTTTGAGCAGAGTCTCGCTAAGTTGCTGAGGGTCTCACAAAGTTGCTGAAGCTCTCTCTAAAAGTTGCTAAGGCTGGCCTCAAACCTGCGATCCTCCTGTCTCAGCCTCCTAAGTACTGGGATTACAGGTATGTGGCACCACACCCAGGTCACAGAACTTTTAAAATATGAATTGCATCATAACTCTTCTGGATTTCAAACCTTGGGATGGCTTTCCTGTTGTACCCAGAATAAAAGCCAAAGTCTACAATGACCTTGAAGCCCCCCATGATTGGTGCCTGCTCCTCCCTGTGATCAGCAGCCTCCTTGTTCTCTCCAACCTCTCTAGAGACTCCCTCCCTCACCACTCCAGCCTAAGAGTCTTCGCACCTCCGGTTCCATTGTCAGGAACCCTCTTCCCCAGTTACCCACAGGGCTCACATGTTCCCCTCCACCTTGTCATCTTCTCAGTGAATTCCACCCTGACCCCTTTATTTTAAACACCTTCCTCCCACTGTGACATCCATTCCCAGACTCCTCACCTTGTGTGTGTGTGTGTGTGTGTGTGTGTGTGTGTGTGTGTGTGTGTGCCGGTGCACTTATGCGCACATGCATAGCATGGATTGTCTTCGAATTTGCACTTTCTTTTATGTACTGATGATATTTGTTGCTTTATTGTCCCTTACTTCCACCTAGGACAACTGTTCCATAGGTCTGCTTGTTTGGTCCCCCCAACTACTCGCAGTGCCTGTCCAGAGTTGATATCAAGACACTTTTGTTCAATGATTACAATTTCTTAACCTTTCCAACCTTGATTCCTTCTTCTGAAAGGGAGTTATTTTCAGGATTAAATAATGCAGCTAAATAATAATACATCTAAAGGCCCCACCCTGGTGCCTGCACCGTATAGATTTTTGACTGACCCTCTCCTTTGCTGTAGTGACTTCTCTGACTCATTTCAGACATTGTTGGTGTTCTGCCCCATCTCTGGCTCCCAGGAAGACAGTGGTGGAGCCTCCACATCTCTCTCCTAGAACCTCACCTTGCCCATCCTATCCCTGTGGGAAGATCCCCCAGGATCCTTGGTTCCCTGGGTCCCTGTGACCAAACATTTCTTGTTAGACTGGGGAGTGGGAAGCACAGGTCCTCCTCTGCCCTGCATGTTCCCAGAGAGAAAACACAGTGATGAGGGGAAAGCCATAGAGCAGAAACAAAACAAAACAAGCCTCATAAATAGTGAAGCAGATGATTTTAATAGTTAGTAAGAAAGGATTAAGAAAGTACGATAGTATATAGATGAGGGCTGTTTGCTCCATCAGAAGGCTTGCACCACAGCGCAGAATGAGGGCCCCGTGGTTCTCGCAGGTCCATTATGGCTGCAGTGCAGCAGGTTTAAGTCAACTTTCCCCCTCTGACTTGCAACACACACACATAGGCACACACATACACAGTGAAACAGGAGTCAGTTCTATTTGTTCTATCATGGCACAAATGCCATTCTTTTCTCATCAAGACGGAAAGTAAAAACAAAGCAAAGCTGCAAAACTGAGTGAACAGGACTCAGCGTGAACCAGAACTGGAACCACGAGCAGTGACAAGGGTGCTTTGCCCTTCCTTCCCTTTCCATGAGAAAAACAAAAAACAAACAAACAAAAAAACCCCCCAAAATTAGTCAGGTTATCACTACATTATGAGCTGAGGGCATGCAGATGTCCATGACAGGAGATGGCTGTGATTTGTTGCTTATGTTTTCCTTCCCTTCCCTTCTCCTTCCCTCTTTCCTACCCTCCCTCCCTCCCTTCCTTTCTTCTCTCCCTTTCCCTCTTCAAATATCTTTGACAGCTTGTGACTGCCTTGTGCTTGACACTGGGGATACAGAGATGGAGAAGATTGACCTTCGATCTCACAGAGCTTCAGTCTTGCAGAAGGGACATGTTTGTGAACAATTATGCCCTCTAAGGGATGTCCCTGCAAAGTTCTGTGGAAACCCAGAGGAGGGAGAATCTGGGAAGGTTTCCCACTGTAGTTGTGGAGTTGAAGCTGGAGGAATGAGTGGTTGGGGTGTATAGGAAGCTGAATTGGAAAAAAGAAAAGCAGGCAAAAAGTCCTGGAGGTTGAGCTTGTGTGTTTAGGGGTGGGGGTTGGAGAAGGGGGATATTGATGGGTCTTCCCTGCCCTTCCCCTTAAGAAGCACCAGTCTGTCCTGTCTATAGTCATTTCTCTATTTCTGAAATGAGGCCATTGGCATGGAGGGACACTCCTAGAGTTCTTAGTGGGAAGCAAAGGGCACTGGTCACACACCTCCAGGACCTTTTTTGCTCCTAGTCAGATAGGAGCGAGCTGGACTCTTCCTTCCACCAGATGTCTGCTTTCTTGGGGCTGCCATAAACCCATGGCAGGTGCTCAGGACTTTCAGGACACATGAGACCTCATCTATACCTCTTATCATTAGGGGTGGTCCCCTGAGACCTGGGAGAGTCCCTCCAGATTCATCAAGCACAGGCTGGGCCATCCATGGGCTGATGGCTTCCATAGTCAGGGAGCTGGGCCATCCTGGTGGACCCTGATTCTCTGTGGATGAGAACTTGTCCCCAACTCAAGCTGAAGCTCTGGAAGGGCTCAGGGCAGAGGCCGGCACACTCAGAGGCCTCTATAGGTCTAGCCTTTCCCCTTCCTGGCAGTTTCCCTATGGTAGCCAGCCTAAGTGACCAGCCTCTCTCCTCCTCAGGTCTGCCCCTGAGCCCTGGGAAGTTGCTTTCAAAACTAGCTGAGCCTGGGAGCCATGAGGCAGAGGGGTGACCTCTTCCTTCCTGGTGCTGGGTGTGTGTATGTGACCAGAGAGATCCATGGCCGTTGACACAGGAGCGGAAGACTAGGGTAGCTCAGGATCCAGGGTTGGGAGAAGGCCAAGGTGAAGTTTGGTCCTTAATAAACTGGTTGATGGTGGCTGTGAGCTCCAGACATTGAAGGGCCTCTGTCTTTTTATTATTGCCAAGTGGAGCCACATGAATGGGAGGTGCTTGGTAGATACATGTTGAATGGTATGAATGAATGAATGAAGGAAGGAAGGAGTGATTTTTAGCCTTTCCTCCAGGTCCTCTGATGAGCCTCCGTTCTGACACAGGACCTCAAGCTCATCCCAGTCTGCTTCTCCTAACTAGAGTCTGGCAAGTCCTTTCTAAGGAGGCGGCCATTCCTGTTTCCCACCTTCTGTCCAGGGCTGATGTTAGACTCACTGGTGCCCCACATGTCCCTCTGACCTATTTCTTATCGAAGTCAGCTAGACATTTGTTAAACTTTCTTATGCGATTTCCCAGATTTTCCTTTGTGAGCAAAGTGGCTTGAGAGACCTCAGGCTGCCCTTCCATATGCAAGGGCCGAGCGCTCCGAGCAGGCTGAGGACTCGTAAGTAGCCCAGCTGCAGCCTGGCACTGAGGAGGGCCAGCCTGTGAACTAAGCATTGCCCCAGCGAGTAGGCAAAGTGACTTGCCCTGAGCCGCTTAGCCAGCAAGCTGCGACTGGCTAATAATCGCTCTCACGTGGGGGCGAATTTGGGAGACAGTTGCTTTAGTTTGGACTCAGGCTCTGGTGTTCCAGCTTTCTTGGGATCCTTAGTTTCCTCATTCATAAAATGGATGTGATCCTACCCCAGAGGGTTGTTGGGTAGATTTAACGAGTTAATGCGTAAAAAGCGCTTAGAGTGGACTTTGAGGGCGAGATAGAACCTACTAAACATTAGCCACTCATAGCATGTGCTGCAGACTTACTGTGGCCCCAACCTAGGGCTACACATCTTCCTTCAGTGTCTTCCTGAATCCTTATAACAAATCTATGGAGACCTAGGGGTGAGATCATCGAGGCCTCAAAAGACAAGGCGGCTTAACCCAAACCACAGAGTTGGCCCCTGCGCAGGGGCAGACTCAGTCCTCCTGCCTCTGAAGTCCATCTTCCCATGGAGTGCTGAATCTGGAACTCCATATACAAACCCCTCTGCCTGGCAGCCCCCCATCCCAACCCACCCCAAGCAACTCCCAGTGCAGGACAAAGGGCCGGAGGGAGGGAAGCTATCTGTAACACCTGGGGCTGCAGAGGAGCCCAGGCCCACCTAAGCTGTGCAGGTAAGCCAACCTGGCTGGAATTCTGGAGTTAGGCAGGGAGCAGAGCCCCCACCCAGCCCTCCCTGGCAGCAGCAGCAGCAGCAGCAGCAGCAGTAGCAGCAGCAGCAGCAGTGGCAGCAGCAACACTTCTTTTAAGTCAAATGTTGCCTGGAAGTCATTGCTTCAGCAATTACCTCTGAAACCCATTGTTTCCTCAGCCCCATTAACATGTCAGATCCTGGCAGCGGCTGACGGGGCAAACACCCCTCGGAGGGCTGCAATTCAATTTAAGGATCACCTCCCCTGCACAGACAGCCTCGGAGCCGGCCCATCTCCAGATTTCACCAAATCGAGGAGAGAGTCTCAGGGCGCAGTTTGATCATGCTGCTTCCTAAATTAAAAACAAAATTGTAAGTGTTAAACATCTTTAACAAGTCATTAAGCCCCAGCCATAATCCAGAAAAAGTCCCTTAATGAGTAATGACATATGTTGTGAGCGCAGTTATCTCCTAATGTTGGATGCTGAGATGGTGTGATGAAATGGCACAGTGCTCAGAAGGGATGGATCACCACTAATGGCAGGATAATTCCAGGCTGTTGGGCTGAGGACCCCGGAGGGCCAGGAGGCGGCCTGAGCCAGGCGGTCAGGCTGTCTCACCTAGACAGGGCGCTCCTCAGTCTCCCTGTGTTCCCCACCCTGGAGCCCCCTCTCCACCCTGCGGCTGCTCTGCTCCTGGCTCTGCCCCGGGAAGGGTCTGTAAGAATCCAGAGCTGAGCACCAGGACTCATGCACCCTTGTGTCCCTGCCCTAGTCACCGAACTCCTGCACAAGCCAGGCATTCCCTCCCAGCTCCATCAAGGGACTGCCTTGTTCCTCTGTTCCCACTGTTTCTGTCTGCCATCTGCCCCTCCTTCCTGGGTTCAGGATCATGCCCTGCATCCTCGCCCTTGCCTGCTGTATGGGCCTCCATCTGCTTTGGGCCCCAGAACCCCCTGTTTCAGTGCTTTGGCCCTATGTTGTAGTTACAGACACGTGTAGAGACTAACTAGCTGCTCCTCACCCCCAAGTGCCAGTTCTCAGGAGAGGATGTGATTCTGTGAGCATGGTCATGTGACTGCCCCATGTGTCATGGGGTACCGTCCATTCTCAGGGTGATGAACAGCCCTCCAGAGAAAGGGAACTACTTTCTCCTACTTGGACTTCTGTAACTTCAACCCCACACACTCTACCCACCCGTCAATGCCCTCCTCTTTGCCAGTTCTTGCTTCCATTCTATTCTTCCTGCTCTGCTGGGGCATCGCAGCATTAGGATGCTCTCAGAGAGCCTCCATGAGACCAGGGGATTAGCCCAGAGGATCCTGAAACAGGCCCTGAGACAGAGCACCTCTCCAAGAACCAGTAAAGAAAGGGGGGAGAAGCTCAGTAAGAAAAGGGAGGAAGCCTATTACACCTGATTCCAGGCGACATCTGCAGAGGGTAGCCTGGGTCTGATCCCGAAGGGGCCCTCTAGGGTGGAAGTTAAACCCAGAGACAGGCCTACCTCAGGCAAGCTACAAGTGCTGGGGGTGAGAAACAAAGCATTCCCAGCCCCTAGTGTCCCATCCATCCATCCATCCATTCATTCATTCATTCATTCATTTGTATATAGACTCAACACATGTTAATTGTCACATTCTCTTATTTACTGTTTTCTTTCTGCCAAACATTGTGCTGGAAACTTTAGAGAATTGAAAATGCAACCATCAGCGACATAGATCCCATAATTAGCTTCATTTTATAAGACAAGGAAACCAAGGCATGGAGAGGTTCAGAGGTTTAGAAAGTGATTTTCCCAAGGTCGTGCAGCCCAGAGGTGGTGGAGTCAGGATATGATCTTAGACAGTTGACATGAAGAGAATAAGTATGGAGAATATATATATGTATATATATGCGTATATATATGTGTATATATATATGTATATTCCCCCACCAAAGCATATCAACATACTAACACACTGGTTCCCAAACCAAAATCATTTAAATTTTAATGGCCAAGAGAACAATTGGAATCCTGAGTTGAAAGAAGTTAAGAGATCTTACTATCCCAGAGTTGAAAGAAGTTAAGAGATCTCCTGAATAACCCTTGCATTTAACACACAAGGAAAACTAGGCTGAGAGCAGGGCTGTCCAAAGTCCCTGAGTATGCTCATGTTCTGAGACATGCACAGGATGCACAGGAGTCATGTTCTCTTGCTTCACAGCCGTCTTAGGAAAACTCACTGTGCTTAAAAACAACAGAGAAGCCGGATGTGGTGGTGCACATCTGTAGCCCCAGTACTTGGGAGACTGAGACAGGAGGAGCGCAGGTTAGAGGCCAGCCTCAGCAATTTAGCAATTCCCTATTTCAAAATAAAAAATAGGCTAGGCTATAGCTCGGAGGTAGAATGCCTCTGGGTTTAATCTCCAGTACTACACACACACACACACACACACACACACACACACACACACACACACACACTCACAGAGACGAAGCCAGTTTATAGGTGGTACTCACCTTTAATTCTAGTACTTGGGAAGCCGAGACAGGAGGATTGCAGGTTCAAGGCCAACTTTAACAACGTTGACCTCAACAACTTAGCTAAACCCTGTTTTAAATGAAAACAAAACAAAACAAAAACAAAAAACAAAAAACTAAAAGGGCTGGGGGTATAGCTCAGAAGTAGAATGTCCCTGAGTTTAATTGCCACTATCAAAAGTAAAACCAAAAGAGGGTCGGTCCAGGATGTAGCTCAGAGGTAGGACACTTGCTTGGCATGCACAAAGCCTTGGGTTTAATTCCCATTACCACAAAAACAATAAAACAAAACAAAAAAACAGAAACATCATAGAAGAGGATCGATTCCTTACCATGCATTCAAAATGAGACTTACAGGGCTCCCTGTGGAGTGCTCTCTATCGGTGTCAAAGGGAAGCAGCATGGCGCTCGGTGGCTGGGGCAGCTGGCGTGAGCAGGTAAGGCATGCAGGGAGCCCAGCCTGCCTCAGACCCAGGTTGCCCTCAGCTTGTTGCTGGAGTCTGCCAGGACTGTCGATCTTCACCCCATTTTTTATCTCATCCCTCTGTCCTCTCTCAAGTCTAAGTTTGACCCTTCTCTTTGATCGTCCTGCTTCAGTGACTCTTTTGTACCCCAGAGCCTCTTGGCTGTCTTGCTGCCTGACTTTGACGAGCTTCCAAAGCTCAGCCTATGCTGGAAGCTCCGAGGCCATCACTGGCTACAAGTCCCGCAGCGTGAGCCTCTCAGGGCCCCTTGGTGTCAGGACAGGCATCCAGGAGCCACATGGCTGCTGGGACAGTTAAGCAAAGGTGTGTGAGGCTGAGTTCCGGGCTTCCGTGCTTGACAGAAGAAGGGAGAATGGGGAGAAATGGTTTGCCAGTTCCAATCCGAGCAAAGTCAGCTGTGTGACTGAAGGAGAATTCCTGCCCTTCTCTGGGCGTCTCTCTCTGAGTTTTGAGTGTGATGGACTAGGGTGTTTTCACACATCTTTGAGTCTCTGGACTGGAAAAAGGGACTGTATTCTGTATCCTTTTTTATTTATTGCTCTTCAGAGAAAGGGGAATCCCCATTCCCTGGATGGAAAATGCACCTAACCGTCTGCCATAGGAGAGAGCAGAGGACTGAAAACACATCTCTTCCAGCTCCTGAGCAGTCCAACTGGCTTTACTGAGCTATTGGCCCTCACAGCAATCCATGCAAAGGCTTGGACAGACACCCCGGGAGCATCCTCCTAGCCTCTGCCCTACAGCTGCCGCCCCCCCCCACCACCACCACCCTGGGACCCAAAGAGGGACAAGAAAACCCTCTTTGTTCTGGGCAGACAGTACAGAGCCCCGTTGCCATAGCAGCAACAGCCACTTCCTCCAGCTCTGATCCCGGACAGCACAGCTCAGCAGGGCGGGCTCAGGTTCTGACAAGCGGGGAGCAGAGGTCAGCCCTGTGTGTGGGGGGTCTGAGTCACAGGGACCCCCACAATGCACCGGCAGAGGAACAAGAAGCTGGCGGTCACCAAGGCTGCCTTGGGGGAAGCCAAGGGGCTGGGCCTGGGTTTGGGTACCCAGCTGTTGAAACAAAGCTGCCAGATGTTTAAACCATTCATAACCAGGATGGCACAGTGGTTCTGGTCTTGCAGGGGGTTATGGAGCCCTGGAGGAAGTGGTGGAGTATATGGGGTGGAGGGAGGGAGGGAGGAAGGAAGGAAGGAAGGAAGGAAGGAAGGAAGGAAGGAAGGAAGGAAGGAAGGAAGGAAGCAGACACAACTGTCCTGGATCTATCAGGCCAAACTATTGATGGGTCAAAGGGTTTAGAAACTCCCGAACCTCTATCAGGTAGCGTGATTTCTCCAGTTTCTCCCTGCTGGCTTGTCTCTCTTCTTTGTTGAGCCCTGGGGGAGTGGGGTGAGGTGGGGAAGATTGGAAAGATTAGGGTAGATGTGAGAGCTTCCAGGAACAGAAATGGGCTGAGTGGGAGGTTAGACCTGGCACCTGGCTTTTCTCCCGCAGGGAAGAGAGATTTCTGCGCCCTGCTCACGGATGGCATTCAGTCCCACCTCTGCCCATTGCTACTGCAATGCACCTGAGATCCTTGCTTCTCTGAGTGTCAGTGTTCTGATCCATGCAATGGAAATGCTAATACTTAGATTTTGAAAAAATGAAATCAGATAATGCATGCATAGCGCTAGGGATGGTGTTGGCTCACAGGAAGCACTCGATAAACAGTAGTTACTGAGTATTACTAGGTCGACCTGATAAAAAGGTCAGTTTTGTAAGTGAGGAGTGGGCACACGTCAGCAGTCGCCTCTGGTTCAACCTACTGTGGATGGTGTGATGAGCTGTGTGTGGGGTGGGGCTGCAGCCTGGTGACCAGGGCTCAGGCGCCAGTGTCAGACAGTGGTTCCAACCCCAGTCCCACCACTTGCTGGCTGGGGACTCTTTGGCGGGTCACTCAGCTTATCCAGTTCCTTCTCTGTGAAGCAGGAATAGGGAACTGTTGTATGGACCTCATGAACCAATACAGGTGAAGCTTTAGAACAATGTCTGGCACAGAGCCGTGCTAAACAAATGCTTGTGCAGTGAATCAGTGTGGTTGCTGGAAGAGCATGATTATTACTCTCACTAGAGGGGAAATGGGGACCTGGTGTAACTCTGAGTCCAGAACGTGCACCCTCCATTGTTCCAGCTGCCTGTCCTTTGCAGGTCCCTGTCCTGTCCAGCCCAGCCCAGCGCTCCACTCTGATGATGGTCCATCTGTCTGTCCAGTCAGCTGGGCAGCCGGGCAGCCAGCCACTCCTCACCCATCAGTCCTCCCATGTATTTACCATCTTCTTCCCTCCTTTTCCTTTTTCTTCATGGAACCAACTTCTGTTGGATGCTTGAATTTGGTTGACATGATCATGAAACCTAGAAATTATCTTATAAAAGTCAGGTTTATTGACTTAGTTCACCTTTTAAGGATACAGTTGAATGTGCTGCGACTTTTTCATGTGGGTGTGTAGTCGCCACTACAGTTAAGATGCAGTTAAGGGGTTGTCCCACAACCCCTTCTGCAAATTACCTTGAACTCCTTTATAATCTACCACACCCCTTTGCCCCCAGCCCCTTGATGGCCACTGATCTGCTTTTTTTTTTTACAGTTTTTTCTAGAATGTGATATGAGTGGAATCAAATAGTATGAAGCCGCTCGAGTCCTAGCTTCTTTCCCTTAGGTTAATACATTCCAGATTCATCTCTGGAGTTACATATATCAGTAGTAGGTTTGTTTACATTTCTGAAGAGTATTTCATTGAATTGATGTACCATTGACCCAGTGAAAGACATATGGACTGTCTCTACTTTTTGGCATGAGTAAAGCTGCTATAACCATTTAATTAAGTTTTTTTTGTGTGGACTTAAGGTTTCATTTTTCCTGAGTGAGATTTCTGGTTCTTAAAGCAAATTATGTTCAAATCTATAAGAAGTGCCAAATTGTCTTCTAAAGTCACTATCCTATTCTGCATTTCCACCAGCAATGTACAAGAGTTCTGGTTGCCTTGTATCCTTGTTAGCCTGTTTAAATTGCTTTTTTTTTTTTTTTTAAGTCAATCCAATGGGTGTGAGATGGATCTCATTGTGGTTCTAATTTACATCTCCCTAATGATTAATAATGTTGGATATATCCATTCATATATCTTCTCTGGTGAAGGGTCTGTTCAAAATTTTTGGCAACTTTTAAGTTGGGTCATTTGTTTTCTTATTTCTGAATTTTGGGATTTTTACATATTCTTTATCAGACATGTGCTTTGCAAGTATTTTTCTCCCAGTCTGTGGTTTATATTATCATTTCTTTTTAGTATTTGGTACTGGAGTTTGAAGTCAGGGATATACTACCTCTTAGCTACACCCCAGCCCTTTTTGTTTTTTATTTTCAAACAGTGGTCCTGTTATGTTGCTGAGGCTGGCCTAAGACCTGCTATCCTCCTATCTCACCCTCCCAAGTACTGGGATTACAGACATGTGCCACCATGCCCAGATTACATTATCATTTCTTCACAGTGTCTTTCAAAACGTACAAAGTTTTTGTTGATGTTCAATTTATCAATTTTTTATGAATCATATTTTTGGTGTCATGTATATAAAATCTATTCCTGACCCAAGGTTTTTCCCTATGATTTTTCTAGAAATTTTATGAGACCTATGAACCATTTTGTGTCAGTATGGGTGAATTTTCTTCTTTTTTATTTTTACTTTTTTCACATATGGATATACAATTGTCCAGCATTATTTGTTGAAAAGATTGTCCTTTCATCATTGAATTGCCTTTGCACCTTTTGAAGGAGTCTATTGTTGGACACCGCTTTGTTCTGTTGATCTCTGTGTCTATCTTTTCAACACCACCACATCATGATTAGTCCAGCTTCATAGGAAGTCTTAACATCAGGTAGTGTGATTTCTCCAACTTTGTCCTTTTTCAAAATTGCTCCTTTGTTTTTCCATTATAACATTTAGAATCTGTTTGTTGACTTCTATAAAAAAAATCCTGCTGGGATTTTGATAGAGATTGAGCTAAATCTATAGATCAGTTTAGGGAGGACTGACATCTTAACAATGTTTATCCAACCATGTGCACACTATCTTTCTGTTATTTAGGTTATATTTGAATTCTTTTTTTATCTGGTTTTTTTTTTTTTTTGGTACTGGGGATTGAACTCAGGGGCTACATCCCCAGCCCTATTTTTTTTATTCTTTATTTTGAAACAGGGTCTCACTAAGTTGTGGAATGCCTCACTAGGTAGCTGAGGCTGACCTCGAACCTGGATCCTCGGTCTCAGCCTCCCAAATGCTGGGATTACAAGCATGTGCCACCATGCCTGGCTTTTTATCTGTTTTTATATTAAGAAACTGTGCATATTTTTGTAGATTCATAAAAATATTTAAATATTTTTGTGAGGTAAATAGTAGCTTTTGATTTTTAATTTCTAATTGTTCATTGCTGGTATATACACTTGACTTTTGTATGAATTTGTATGTTGTGATCTTGCTTTGTTAGTCAGGGTTTTATCACTGTGATAAAATACCTGAGAAAAACAACTTAGAGCAGGGAAGATTTATTTTCGCTCACAGGTTCAGAGGTTTCAGTCCCTGGTCAGGTGCTCCAATGCCTTGGGCCTGAGGGTGTAGCAGAACACAGTTTCTCACCTCATGGAAGCTGGGAAGTGAGAGAGAGGAGAGAGAGAGAGAGAAAGAGAGAGAGAGAGAGAGAGAGAGAGAGAGAGAGAGAGAGAGAGAAAGAGAGAGAGAGAGGGAGGGAGGGAGAGGAAGTTAAAACATAGTCCTCAAGGCACACCCCAAGGACCCACTGGCTCCAATTAGACTCCTCCTCTCACAGTTTCTACCCTCTCCCAGGAGTCTCTCCAGCTATGAATCCACAATGGATTAATCCATTGATGAGGTTAGAGTCCTGTGATCCAATCAGGTTCCTAGAGCCCCACCTCTGAACACTACTGCACTGTGGACCAAGCCTTCAACACAGGAGCCCTTGGGGGAAACTCCAGCTCCACACCATAACCTTGCTAAATCCTTTTATCTATTCTAGTAGTATTTGTATAAATTCTTTGTGGACAATCTGCATGATTTTCTATGTAGACACTCATGTCATCCACAAATAGAAACAGGTTTATGTCTTCCTTCCTATCTGTGTGCTTTTTGTTTCTTTTTTCTTACCTTATTGCACTGGCTAGGACTCATAGCTCAATGTTAAATAATATAAATCATTTCTTCTTCTTCTCTCTCTCTTTACCAACTCCATCCAATCTATTAATCTTAGTGAGCAAATTCTCAAAATGTATCCAGAGTCTGAATATCATCTCTTGTTTCATATCTGTTTAGTCTATTTCCTGAATTCCCATCTATTCCTTACCTGACTACAGTTTGACTCTGGCTGCCATGACTTTTCAGTGGTAAAGGCAATCAATGTCCTCCTTAAGACAAGTCCAATTTCAGTCCTCACATTACTGGGACAGAGCAGTTGCTTTGCTGAAATTGATCCTTTCTTCTCTCATGAAATCTCTTTCCTCTTGGCTTCTGAAACATCACACATGACTAGTTCTTCTATCAGTCTGACTGTTCTTTTTCCTTGACTGTCATTGGTAGACAATTGCTTCTTTCTCCCTGCTCCAGAGGGTTAGATAGAGCATGGACTCACTCCCCATTTATCTGACCTCTTAGCTTTAACCACCTCCTTACAGAACATGTGATTCAACAACTATTTATGGGGCTCTCAGTATGTGCGGAGAATACCTGTCAGACACTGAGTTTGGCACTGTAGAATACAGGTGGGAAAGACAAGCATGGTTCTTGCCCTTTTGGACTCATAGGTAGAATACAGCCTTCATGAGGCCTGAGACTTTGTTCTGTTCATTGCTGCTTCTCCAGAAACTATGAATGCCAGAAAGGCAGCTCATATTTACTAAGTAAGTACAAGAATGGGGTAAAGAGACAGTAAGCAAGAACTATACAAATATATATGGTGACAGGTGTCACAAGGAGGAACTGCAGGGTGGTGCCATGAATGTGTAAATCCAGGGAATCTAATCTCCTTGGGGTTGAGTGTCCTGGAGACACCTCAATTAAGAAACACTTAGGCTTAGCTATGAAGGATGAGGGGATAATTGGTAGTCAAGGGAAGCTATTGGCAGATTAGAAAATCAGAACTTATTGGTAGAAGTTGATGAAATTCCCAATCTGATAATTTCTGCCTCTCTAAGAAGTATAAGAAAAGTTTATCTGCTGAGAATGAGGGGATAGAAAGGTAGAAGAAAAATTAAGGGTCTGAGGAAAAAGACCAGGGTATCAAAAGTGTGAGGAGTGTCAGAAGTGAGCTTAAATCTAGTAGGATTTCCAGGCATTGCTTCCTGAGGCAGGAGATCATTGATTCAGGGTGGCTTAGGTTGTCCAGTTGTGTGATTTCTTCAACATATTTATAGCCTTGTGGGCCAAGTCATTGGGAAGAGGGGTAGTTGGTTTCATTTAAATCTGGGTTCTTATCATGTGAGTGTAATGGCTGGAAAGATGGGCCAGGGGGTTGAGCACATTTGAAAAGAGACTATAATGACAAACTACAGAACCTAAGCCAGATAAGGAGGAAAGTGAAGTCATAGGGAAAGCAGAAGCCCAGAAAATAACTTTGCATTGGCCCGGGGCAGTCAGTTAAAATGGTCACTCCCTATACACCCTTTCACTTAGAGTAGATGTATGAAACACTTTTGGCCGATGAGTTAGAAGCAGAAGTTGCTGGGTGAGCCAGCTATGGAGGCTCACCTGGCTTGTAGCTTCTGCTCTTTGTCCTTCATTTCTAGAATGAGAAGGAGAGGCCAGAGGGAAGCTACTGTCTTGAGATCATAAGTGTCCATTAACCATTGCCACAGAGGGCTGCAAAACGCACCAGCCCAAACTCGGTGTCCCAGGAACCTCCAGTTGGCTGTGATTCCACAGCTGTAGGTGAGCGTGGGCTGCACAGCCAACTCCGGGCTCTGGCAGCTGGGGTGTCATTGCTTGACATGTTTCTCAGCCTCTTTCTGGAACATGTTCTTCTTGTGGGCAAGGGCAGAAGCCCAGGAGAGTGAGTGGCAGTTCTTGAGGTTTAGAACTGGCACAGCATCACTTTCTGCCTCGCCCTGTTGGCCAAAGCCCAGCTAAACCCAAAGCCAAGAGGTGGAGACACACATTTCTCTCCTTTAGTGGAAAGGGCTGCAGAGTCGTGTGGTAAAAGGCATAGCCACAGCGAGGGGGAAGCCTTGGGTCAGTCGTACAATTTCCTGCAGTGGCTGTGGTAGCGACCTCCGAGACACCCAAGACCAGGAAGGCAGAAATCAGGATGACTTTCTCAAGCAGCTGCTGTCTGTCTACATCTTCTGGGGGTGGGCAGTGATAGACTCCTTTGGTTAAGCCACTGCAGCTGGGTTTCTATTGCATGCAGCTAAAGATAATGTCTAAGCTCTTTAGAGAGGTTAAGGATAAGAAGGGGGTGGAGGCATCAGTGGCTTGGAGACTTGGAGTGCCAGTGAGGTCAAAGAGAACCATGGAAAGAAACTAGAATGGCAAACAAGTTTTATTGGATATTGGAGGGTGGATCCGTCCTCCTCCTCCTCCTCCTCCTCCTCCTCCTCCTTCTCCTCCTCCCCCCCTTCTTCTTATCCTCCTCCCCCCCTTCTTCTTCTCCTCCTCTTTTTTTGGGGGGGGTGGGTAACTGGGAATTGAACCCAGGTACATTTTACTTCTGAGCTACACCCTCAGCCCTTTTTATTTTATTTTTTATTTTGAAACATGGTCTCGCCAAGTTTCTGGGGTTGGAATCGAACCTGCAATCCTCCTGTCTCAGCCTCCCAAGTACTGAGATTACAGGCAGGCACCACCATGCCTACTGGACAGGTATTTTTAATTGCTGATTTCAGAAGCAGTACCGTTTCTGGTGGTGATAAGGCCTAAAAGTGTGACAAAGGTGAAGGGGAAGAAAAAGGAGACGAGGAGGAAAAGAATTGAAAAGCCCAGTGGGGGAGACTTTCCTCATCTAGGTTCTTTTTGACATCAGGAATGAGTGGGGTAGAAAACTGGGCAGCTGGGGTTGTGGTGCAGGCTTGTAATATCAGCACTTGGGAAGCTGAGACAGGAGGATCCCAGGTTCGAGGCCAGGCTTAGCAATTTAGCAAGATCCTCAGCAACTTAGTGAGACCTTGTTTCAAAATAAAAGAATAACAAAAGGGCTGTGGGTGTAGCTCAGAGGTAGAATGCCCCTCGGTTCAATTCCCAGTAAAAGAAGAAGAGAAGGAAGAGGAGGAGGGAGATGGAGGAAGGGAGGGAGGGAGGGAGGGAGGAAGAAAGAAGCCAAGCCAGAGCAGAGAATTGGAAGCCTTCACTGAATGAAGATGCTAAGCAGATGGGGGCGAAATGAGGAAGCCTGAGTTCATGCTTATAGTTGAGGCTGCTCCTTGAGACTGAGCCTCATGACCCTCTAGACCCTTCCTTTTTTCCCCCCAGCTCTTTTTGATTGAACTCAGGGGTATTCTGCCTCTGAGCTATACTCCACTACCAGCCCTTTTTATTTTTTATTATTTTGAAACAGGTTCTTACTAGGTTTCTGAGGCTGGCCTCGAATCTGCGATCCTCTTGTCTCAGCCTCCCAAGTACTGGGATTATAGGTGTGCACCACCATGCCAGGCACCCCCTAGCTCTTTCCAAGTCATGACTGCCTGGCATTTCCAGACCAGAGGATCTGAGACCCGCTCACCATACTCTCTGCAACCTGTCTTCTCCTGGTCACCTTGCTCAGTGAGTCACTTGCCACCCACTTACTCACACCTGAGCGTCATCCTAGCGTTCACCCGCTCCCTCATCCTGCCATGAAATCCTGCTCACTTAGAACACAAATATGTTTCAATCCGTCCCCTTGTTGGGGATCAGACAATGACACCCCAAAGCGAAGACCTCAGATGCAAAGTTTCTCCTTGGCCTTCTTCTGCTCTTATGTCTCTCACCCCCTTCTCCCCTGCAGCAAGAGGACGAATTCCTCTTCCCAAAGGAAGAGGGTCATAGAAACCAGAATCCTTTTCCCTTGGAGCCAGCCATAAACCCTAAAAATATTGTTCTAAGTTTCCCCTGCCTTTCTATGTAAGCTCTGGCCATAAAGAAGTTAAGACTCATTCTGGGAGGGTCCTGCCCCACACCCAGGAGGAAGGGGCCCTGCACCCAAGGGGCCAAGAAGAATCTGTCTTTGCTGGGTTTCCCTCCCAGTCTCTCAGCATTGGATCATATTAGATCAGGCCCTTGTGGTCCAGTCATAATTCTACACAGCCATCCCTGCTTCTAAGCATAAAGATGGCTAGTTCGCACTGGCTCTTTGTGTCTTCAGTCTGCAGGCTCTGTGTTCTGTAAAACTATGATCAAATAAGTTTGTTATGTTTTCTTCTTGTCAACCTGTCTTTTGTGATAGGGACGTCAGCCATGGCCCTTCATTTATTTATTTTACTTTACTTTTTGGTACTGGGGATTAAACCCAAGAGCATTCTACCTCTGAGATAACACTCCCAGCCTTTTTTAAATTTAAAAACAGGATCTTGCTAAATTGCTGAGGGTCTTGTTAAGTTGCTGAGGCTGGCCTCAAACCTGCAGTCCTCCTGTCTCAGCCTCCCAAGTATTGGGGTTACAGCCCTGTGCCACCCTGCCCTCAAGCCATGGATGGAACTTTGTGGTGGGCAGGAAAGGGAACATCCCTTTTCCTGCCTCTGCACCCTCTCTTCCTTCATGCCCTTATTTCAGGCCTCCCTCAGCCCCTCAGCCCCTCTGCCTCATCCTCCTAACCATGCACCCTGCCTCTTGCGCCCCATGAAATCCATTATGTAACACCTCAGGGGACCACTCCAATGTTGGCGGAATCCGAAATCACACTTTGTGCGAGAAGCCAGTCAGGAAATACCTGCTTTGTCTCTCCGACACATGAATATGAAAATAGATTCCTGAAGCTAGCCCGGTGGGGGGCTGGGCACAGGGGGGTTCTCCAAGGGGAGCCAGGCTTGTCCTGTCCTGGGGGAAGCTGCCAAGTGGGGTCCTCTTGTCTATACCAACTGGATGGGCTTGGTTGTTGTGGGGACCGAAATATCCTGGCACTGCGGGCTGCCTCCGAGGTCCTGGGGCTGTGTCTGAGTGCGGGACTGCCAGCGGAGATCAGATGTGGGGGGAGATGCCTGGGGGAGGGGAGGCCAGATGGCAGGGAGGGGGGAGCACAGGGAGGAGGGGCTGACGGCAGCTGGGGAGGATCAATGCCTTTTCCCTCTCCATGTTTGCGTGTGTTGCAATCCCTGCTTAGATGAAAGAAATTCAAATAGCTATTGATTCTTGCTGAGGGGAGAATGTGGGGATCTGGTCCTGCTCTGGCACACCTGCACCCGGCCCCTGCCCAGCCCGGTTCCTGCCCCGGCCACACTCTGATCTCAGCCAGGTCCCAGCCCCTATGCTGCACCTACCCTAGTAGGTTGGCTTGGGGCAACCATGTGCTCAGTTAAAAACACTCCCTTGTGTCCATACCATCATTCAGAAGGACAAGACCCTCCAGCCTTACCCCCAGGGGACTAGGACAAGTCAGACAAACCCTAAGACCTAGTTCCAACCTTCAGCCTGGCCCCTGAGCTAGGAATGGTCTCTATATTTTTAGAGGATTATAAAGAAAAACAACAAAGAGGAGTATAGGACGGAGACTGTATGTGGCTTGTAAAATCTAACATTTCCTAGCTGGTTCCTTACAGCAAAAGTCCTGATTTGGACTGTTTTCTGGCTTGCAACTTGGCAGGTGAATTTTCCCCCAATCTAAGCACTAAGGACTGAAGACATGCAGCCTCCCCATGGGCCTCAGCAGGGTTTGTAATCTGGACCCCCTGAGGGGCCGGATGGGGTGGAGGGGGGACCCCCATCAGAGCTGAGGCTCTTTGCAAGGCTGTTGGGGCCCCAGTACTCCCCCACCCCAGCCTTCTTGTCCTCTGGGCAGGGACACCCAGAGATGCTTTGACCATGGGGACAGGTTAAAGACAGGGCACTTTCCAGGAGCTGCGCTAGGAGGTCCAGGCCATATGGGGCCAGATGCCTGGCGTCCTCCCAACACAGGCTCTGGCGGCCCACACAGCCCCCAGGCCTGGGAGCAGCCCTCAGCTCTGTGGCTGCAGCTGCAGAGCTCCCAGGGCTGGAGGAGACAGTCCCAGAGCCATCTTCCTGACACTGTCATCCTTACTGGGTGACCTTGGGCCAGCTACTAAAACCCCTCTATTCCTTTCTTAGCTTTAAAATAGGGATGCCTATTAATGCCCATCACTTTAAGTATTTAGTAGAACTTTATTTTTTTCTATCTGTATCAGTATTTAGTAGAGGAAAATGCAACAATAATAATAATAATATATACACACACACATACATACATACAATCTGAGTTACTGGTCTGCAAAAAGCAGACATCACAATGTAAAACCAAAGCCCTGTGCTGGGAGCTGTGGGCCCCCTTTAAGCTGTGTCACCGTGGGCAGTCCCTGCTAGAGTTTGCAGAGCCCATGTGAAGCTACTATACTTTTGTCAGTACAGGAAGGGGTTCATTGGTGACCGCTCACCTGAAGACATGTGCCTTGGACAGCCCCCTTCTCAGGGCCAGGTGCTCTGCGGGAAAAGGCCAGAGTTTGGGGCCGAGGTGCTGAGCCCTCCCCTCTGCACCGCCAGATGTGCAGGAATCAGCAGGAAGGTGCATCGATCTCCATCAGCAGCTGGCCACGTGGGCTGCGTATTGATTGGAGCCTGCCTCTCCCTGGCCCTTCCCGGCCCTCCCCCAGCGGGCAGTGAGAGTCCCTCCAGCCTTCTGCTTCTGACAGCACCGGGGAGGGGGGGTAGACCAAGAAATCTCCCTGATCCCTCTGGACAAAGAGATCTGGCAGCTGCAAGTAATTCGGGACTCTGATAATCCCTAATCCCTAATCCTGCTCCATTTGCACATAAATGCAGTGCCTGGCTTCTGACCCCAGGGGTCCTGGGAGCGGTTTGGGGGGCTTGTCCCTCTTTATTTACTCTGCAAGTTTTCATTGGCTGAAAGCCCCTCTGGCCTCCTGGCCACTGAAAGGAAAAGGATTTCCCAAAGACATGGCTTTCTCTGGATGGAAGGAATTCCTTCAAACGGGGATTTGCAGGACCCCAGAAGGCAGAGGAGGTGTCCATTGGGCGGGCACACCTGGCTGCACTGTGGCTGTGGGGCCAAGCCCTCTTCCAGGCCCGCCGCCGCCAGTGGAGTGGAGTGGTCAAGAACTCAGGATCAGGAGTCAAATCCCAGCTCCACCACTCAGCCCAGCCTGTATGGTGGGGCGGAGGGCAGTGCTGCCCTCCACAGGTCTGAGCCAGAGCGGCCCCTGCCTCCTGCTGCTCCGGCCCTCTGATCACACCCCTAGGTGAAGACTTCTTGTACCTGGGGACTGGCCTTCCCCCAGCCTCGGGTCTTCTTTTAGATGAAGATCACTTTCCAGGTACTTAGGACACCCAGCACCCCATGCCCAACTTCCAGGCATGTGTGGGTCTCTTCCCCGGACCACCCCTGCCCACCAGGGCAGGCCATGCTGTGTGATTGGGGCGGGGGGGGGGGGGGAGTCTGCTTACAGACAGGGGCTGAGGCCAGCGTGGGGCTCTAAGGATGGAAATGAACACCTTGCCCTCCAGGTCCTGATGCACATAGATTTGTCAGGGGACTTCCTTTAGCATATTTATAATGTTTAAACATTTAGAGTTTTGTTTTTTTTTTCAACTGGAGCTTGAATCCAGGGACAGTCTACCTCTGAGCTACATCCCCAGCTCTTTTATTTTATTTTGAAACAGGGTCTCATTAAGTTATTGAAGGTCTCACTAAGTTACTGAAGGTCTTGCTAAATTACTGAGGCTGGCTGTGAACCTCTGATCCTCCTGTCTTGGCCTCCTTAGTACTGGGATTACAGGTTTATACCACTATGCCTGGCTACTTTTAATCATTAAGGCTTACGGTCTGTGATCCTGCAGCTGGGCCTCACTTGGGGCCCACATGTGTTTGGGGGCGGTCTGGACCTCATACAAAAACTCAGATTCTGGGTTTTGCCCCTTAGGAGCTATGTGAGGAAGCGATTCGCTTCCCTGTGCTTCCTATTTTTTCATTTGTGAAATAACAGCACACACCTTATAGGGTTGTTGCAAGAATCAAGAAAGATTATACATGCTGGTTGCTTAGACAGACTGCCTAGAATGTAGTATCCGCTGGCTTGGATTTAGCTGATATTCCCATTTTTATGCTTGGAAGGATTCGGTTTAATTTCCTGGAACCCTAGGTGGTGGAGCAAAGGTCAGAAGGAAAATGTCAGGAGGGACACTGAGCATCATCATGAAACTAGTGGAGCTCTGCCCCTGTCTTGCTGTGTAAACTTTTGCAAATTTCTTGGCCTCTCTGTGTCTAAAATGGAGACGAGCTGAAAAGAAGGTAAGAATTAAGGGAGAAGGTATCTGGCAGTGCCTGGCCAGGCATCTAGTGCACCCGGAAAGAGTTGATGATTTCCCATCCTCCCCCCCTTCTGTTTCAGCTCCTCACCCAGGTTTATAGTCACTTGCTTCATTCAATCTGTGCAACCATTTGAGGTAGGTTTTCCAGATTGGGAAACTGAGGCTTGGGGAGGGAAGTAACTTTTCCTTTCTTATACAGCTTGGGCTTGGCCCAGGACATGGAAAAGGGACAGAAGAGGGAGGTTACCATCAATCTGTGAGCCATGCTCAGCTATTGGCCATGCAGTGGTCTCAGACCTCCCCGAGGGTGAGGAGACTTACAGATCCCCATTTTACAATTGACAAGGCAGAGCCTCAGGGACACGCAGCATCCTTCTCAAGTAGACCCCCTCCCTCTGCAGCTAGTCTCCTGGCTTTGGAAAGTGTGGTAAGTAAGCACTCCTAAAGCCCGCTCCAGCTTTCAGCAAGCTTGTCTTTGCAACCGGCGCTCTTGCTGCCCCCTAAGGATGGAGCAGAAGAACTAGAAGAGGATTGGTACCTTCCCTTCTTGGATTGGACACCGGTTTCTAGAATTCTCTAAGGGGCTAACCTCTAATTTCAATATGTTAATGTGTGGAATCTAATGGCATATTTATTGCTTATGTAGATGCTAGTTATTTACACGGGAAACTGATTTATCTATTAGATAATTAGTAAACTTCAATAATTGCAAAAACCTTTTAGCAATCAGTTGACATTTAATTAACATACAATAACTGTCTTATTAAATCTACATTAAATGCCTATTGGAGTTAATTAAAACTCCTACCTATGACTCCACATTCTTTGGGAATCCTCATTAAAGCCCACCAGTAGGAATGCAGGCAGGAAAATTCCCTGGAAAGCAGTTTGCAGTGGAGTTCCTTGAATGGCACTCATGCATTATTCTGTGCCCACTATGTCCTTAAAACAATAGCAAGAAAATCAGAATAAGCCTTGTCTGCAAGGGACTTACAGTCTGGGGTGGGGGAAATTAGTCACGCAGACGCTGCAGCTCTGACAGGTGCAAGGAAAGGCAGGTGGGTGCTGGAAAAACCCTGGAGTGTGAGGATTCCACCTGGTCTTAGAGGTCAAGGTGGCTGCTTGAGCTGAGTTCTGAAGGTTAAGTAGAAGTTCTATAGTGAAACCGGGCCAAGAAGATGCTCCAAGCAAGGGAATGGCATCTGCAAAAGCTCTGAGGAGGCAGGGAGTGCGGCCAGTAGGAGGAATTGAAAGCCAGTGTGGTGTAACAGGGAGCGAAGAGGGGCACAGGGAACCAGGGAGTCCTTTCCTGCAAGCGCCAGGAAGTGGGAATCAGCCTGTGAGTGTATGTGTGCGCATGTGCACCTGCACGATTGGGTTTGTATTCCGAGAAGACCATTCTGGCTGTAGAAAGAATGGGCTGGAGGGAAACTGATGAGACAAGTATAGATCCGTCGGGAGGCTATTGCAATGATACAGAGAACCGCTGGTAGCTTGGACTGGACGAGAGGTAGCAGTGAGGACAGAAGGACACCGAGATATTTCACTACCAACATGTGTGGGTGACTGGAGGGAGGGGTAGAGGAGGACTGCTACCTACATGCCTGGCTGTTGGAACTGGCCTCCTGGTGCCATTCACTAGGAGCAGAACACTGGAGAGAACTGGATATCCAAGAAGGGACATTGAAATAGATATATAGGCTGTGAACTTGGAAGAGAAGTCACAGATGAAGATTTGAAAAATCCCAACTGAGCATGATGGCTCACGCCTATAATCTCAATACTTGGGAGGCTGAGACAGGAGGATCACAAGTTAGAGGCCAGCCTCAGCAATGTAGCAAGATTCACTGTTTCAAAAAACAAATAAATAAAAAGGGCTGGAGATGTAGCTAAGAGTAGAACACCCTCAGTTCCATCCCCAGTATCAGAACAAACAAACAATAAACAAACCAATCCTGCTGCTTGGGTTCCATTCCAGAGATTCTCGTTTCATTGGTCTCAGTGGCTGGCAGGTGATTCTAAAAACGAAATTTGAGAATGAAGGGACTAGAAGTAGAAAGCATAAGAAAATATGGACATGTAGCCAGGACTTCATTGCCCATGGCCTTGGGCAGGGCATCCCTGCTGGTTTAGCTCACCCGGCAGGACCCCATCCCCACTGACCTGCAGATGTGTGCTCACCCTGTTGAGAATGCTGTAAGTGATGACCGTTTGGCCCTTGCTACTTCCTGGGTGCCAAATGCTTTTCATCTGCTCTCTCATCTGATCTTCACACAGAATGAAGAGTTGGGTTATTATCTCCTTTTTCCAGAGGCCCTGAGCGCTGTGGTGTCTTGGTCACTGTCACACAAGTGGTATTAAGTGGAAACTGGGATTCGTACCCTGCTCTGTTGTATTCCAAAGTGCTCATGCACTATCACTGGGAT
Organism: Graphiurus murinus; assembly: GCA_004027655.1. NCBI lineage: Eukaryota > Metazoa > Chordata > Mammalia > Rodentia > Gliridae > Graphiurus > Graphiurus murinus. Next base: position 46,682 of record PVLC010006933.1, read on the forward strand.
GAACAGCCAGCCTCAGCATAAAGCCAGGAAGAGGCCCTCCAGCAAGCCCCCTCTGTGGTCAGATGAGGGATGTGGAAGGACTTAAGAATGCTGTGGATGTCCCGGTCCTTTGCAAGGAGTGCTTGCTCTTTATTGAAGAAGGAGGCATATCTGCCAGTGGACTTCTCCCTGTCCCATGAGCTGCCTGCTGGTTTGGAGCCATAAAAAGCTAACAGAGAAGGAAGAGAGAATGAACTGTGTATTGAGTAGGCCAAGAAATGGTTGCAAAGAATCCTAAATTAATATATGTATCATCAGACCTTATCTAGAAGCCAGTACTTCTCAAAGCGTATCCCAGAATTAAATGCTACTTTGAAAAATCCACTTTGTGGTCAAAGAAGTTTAGAAACTGTTGGATCCCAGACCTTTTATTTTGCTACTAGGAAGCTCCAAGAGGGGTAGAGCGTGCACAGTTTCCTAACCTTATTTCATCAAAGAATTCCTTCCTTCCTTCCTTCTCCTTCCCTCCTTTTCTCCTCCTCCTTCTCCTTCCTAGAGATTGAACACAGGGGCTTCCTACCTCTAATCTACACCCTCTAGCCCTTTGTATTTTTTATTTTCAAGCAGGGTTTCACTAAGTTGCTGAGGGTCTTGCTAAGTTGCTGGGGTTGGCCTTGAACCTGCATTTCTCCTATCTCAGCCTCCTATGTTGTACTGGGATTGCAGGCACACACCACCTTGCCCAGCTCTTTTTTTTTTTTTTTTTTTTTTTTTTGTGGTACTGGGAATTGAACTCAGGGGCATTCTACTTCTGAGCTCCACCCCAAGTTCTATTTTTTATTCTTTATTTTTAAATAGGGTCTCACTAAGTTGCAGAGGGCCTCACTAAGTAGCTGAGGCTGGCTGTGAACCTGCCATCCTTCTGTCTCAGCCTCCCAAGTACTGGGATTACAAGCATGCACCACCACGCCCGGCTTTCTGTCTTTCTTAAATAGAGCATCTAGCTCAGCACTTTACAACCCATGGGCCCCTAAACCTCCTACAACAAACCACCTGAGGTTTTTCTTAAAAATTCAGACCCTTGGTCCCCACCATGACCATCAGATTATGTTCCTGGGTAGATCTGAAAGATCAGCAATTTGCTCAAGGGTGCTGTTGCCCGGTGATTCTAGCACTCACTAAGCTTTCATAACCAGCCTCCTAGAAGGACTCAGGTTCTAAGAAACACACCTTAGGAAGTGCTGCCCAAATAAATGCATTTTTAACTTCTATGAATTGCTCTTTTAAAATTGGTATAGATGCTATATAATAAACAAAATATTAATGTACTTGAATTATTGCCAAATCCTCAGTCTTTTGTTGTTGTTAAACACGAATTCAATGCTCTCCATGGACAGGGTGGAGAAGGACTCACAGTACAATAGCCTTCCCGTGTGGGGAGAGGCTCCAGGTCCCGGAATGTTGGCGGAGAGCAGCAGAAACTGCCTGAGCTGGGGTTCTCCATCTCAGCTCTGTATGGATGGAGGCTCCTGGAGGCGCCTCAGACACCACGGAGAAGGAAAGGGGAGAGGTATTTCTGACCTTCCTGTTTCAATTAGAGCAGTTTTACTCTGATCTGTTTAACTTTTATTTGAAACCAGGATTCAGATGCTTTAGAAGGAAAAAAAAAAAAGTTTGCTGACCACTAATGCAATTCCCTCATTTGTCAGACGAGGGATCTGTGACCCAGAGAGGGAAAGAGACTCCTCGGCGGTCACCCAGCGAGCTGGTGGCAGATTGCGGTGCTGTTAAAATGCAGCCCACGGCCACACGGCCAAAGTCAGCTCTAAGTCAGAGCCCGGGCGGGACGCAGTCCGAGGAGAGCCCGCGTCCTCCTCCTTGGGGCTGACCTCCCTCCCTGGCCTCGCTCGCTCCCGGCTGCCTTTGCTGAGCGCCTAAGCATATGTATGAAGCGGAAATCAAACGCCTGCCTCGGACTTGACAGAACTGCTGAACTAAGAGCCACACAACGTCCTCTACTGAAGGACATCCCCTTGTCAAGATAACGCTTGGTAAACCCTCCGCAGGAAGCCGGCTTCCAGGGCGGGATCATGTATATTCATGGCGCCCCGTGCCTGCCCACTGCCCCACCCCCCAGGCTCCCTGCTGGCCGGCTGACCGCTGGAGCGCTTGATCCGAGGAGGTTTGCGTCTGCCCACTCCTCACAGAGAGGGCCTGGTGGGTGTAAGTCCAGCCTTCATTCATTTCCCTGGCTGCTCTCCTGTTGGCTTTTCTCTGCTCTGGGGACCCAGCAAACAGGACTCTAGGTTTGGCATTCAAGGTCCTCTGAGCCGACCTAACTTCTCTATAGATGATCCACTTGGAGCCTCTCCTTCTCCTTTGCCCTGACCTCCGACCTTTCACACCCTGCGCTTTTGCTCTGTCTTCTCCCTCTGCCCGGGGTTCCCTTCCTCCTTCTCTGCATGGAGCCCCTTCTCCTTTTAAGATCCAGCTCATCCTCACCCCTCCCTGAAGCTCTCCCAGATAACATCCTCTGCCTCCTGAGGGTCGCTGGGGTCTGTGTCTCCTTCCCTCTTTTCACTGAGAGCTCCTGGAGGTCCAGGCGACATGCTCAGAGCCCTGTCCAGGGCCTGGTCCCATGCAGGGTCCAGGAAAAGTGGACTGGTGTCCTGGCTACTATTTCCGTGTGTGGCGGTCTGCTCGGGCAGACCATGGACTGGTACGCTGGGACGGTTGATTGTCTCCCAGCTCTGGAGGCTGGAAGTCAGAGACTAAGGTGTTGGTAGGTCTGTTTCTCCCCTTCACTACAGATGGCTGTCTTTTCCCTGTGTCTCCACTTGGTCTTCCCTCTGTGCTGTGTCTGGATTTTCTGTTCTTATAAGCACACCGGTCATAACGGATTGTGGCCTGTGACATGACCTCATTGTACCTTAATCATTTTACCTTTAAAGGCTCCATCACCAGTCACAGTCACATTCGGAGGTGCTGGGGGTTAGGACTTCTACACAGGAATCTTGTGGGTGACACTGTGCAGCCCATAACGCTGTGTCACACAGTGACTCCCAGATCTAGCGGCTTTTATTGTGCAGGTGGTTTTTCTTACGCACCTGCGCTCTGTGGGTCAGGGCTGCGGACAGGACGCTGGGGACCGCTCGTCCCTGCTCTGTGATGTCTACAGCCTCAGCCAGGAACCTCTGAAGACTTTTGCTCACAAGCGTAGGTGGCAGGCTGGGATGACATGAAGACCAGGATGGTGACTGAAGTGTCTTTCCATGTGGCTTGGCTTCCTCCCAGCCTGGTGGCCTCAGGGACCTTGGGCTTCTTCCCTTGCGGCTCCGGGCTCAAGAGCAACTGTTCTGGTGGACAAAGCGGAGCTGTGTCACCTTTTAGGACAGGATCCCTTCTCTTTCCTCCCAGATGCACGGGGTGGGGAGTTAGGCTCCATCTATCTTTTGTTGAGGGAGGGACAAGATCAGACTGGAGCAGAGCGTGCAGGAGCTGAGGTGTTGCTGCAGCCATCTTTTTGGTAAATGCAATCTTTCCCAGCTGAGTCAAACAGGACTTGAAGGTCACTGTAGGACATGCTGAACCCTGCCACCGCCAGGGAAGAGAATTTCGGTTTTCTTGTTCTGTTTCGCATAGTTGAATGTTTGGGGGTTCAGCATCTTTGATCTTCATGTATATACGTTATAAAGACCACACCCCTGGCCCACCAGCTGATTGGGTTTGGAGATCAGTGAGCTCTGCCTCCCAGAGAAATCGACATAGGGCAGGAAGCATGGCAAATACCCATGGTCCTGAGTGCCCTGTGGGTTGAGGATTTAGAAACATCTGTTTTACATTTTTCCATTGCCTTCCGGGAGCCCAACACTATGTTCAGGAACTTATCAATCACTCTCACAGTTAACAGTATTTGTGGACTTTTGTTATTCAACAAATGCTGTCATTGTTCAGTCATTCAACAAACACTGTTAAGCACCCACCCTGGGGAAAGTAGGGGCTCTGGACAGAGGGGGGCCCCCTCCAGCGAGTGCTCAAGACGCATCGGGCAGAATTCTAACAGCATCGCATGTTTCATTTTGCCCATTATGACACCATTATATTTTAAAGCGTGTCTTTCTAACTCTCCTATTTTTCTTCTAGACTGCGCTCCTGCTATATGGCTCCAGTTTCTCTAACCATTAGGAAGGTATTATAGGTACTGGAGATTCATCTATCATTTTATGAGCCTCTTTCCAGAGAGGAAATAACAGGTTGTTTTGAGTGTGAAGTGACTCTCGTGAAGCCTCGCGGAACCGGCGTCCTGCTCCCTGGGGACCAGCCAAGCGGTGTTTATCTTTGACACAATAAGCAAAAGATCAGGAATGATTACAACAAATGGCAGTGCAAACAATCCATCCGCGGCAAAGGGCACCTGCCCAAGTGCCGGAAATTGGATCCGCACACAGCTGCCAACTCCAGGCTGTGGCCCCGATGGCTCCATCGCATCCTGAGAGACGGGGAGGGCGGGATGGCTGCAGGCTCGCCCATCCCTCCCTTAAAGCCTTGGCATTCTGATGCCCAAATCAGAGAGCCTTCCGGGGATCTCTTTGCCCCAGCTCAGAAGCCCATTACAGTCCTTGGGACCTTGTCTGTTTTATCTGTTGCTTCGTCCCCTGTCGCCTAGAACAATCTCTGGCATGCCCCAGACAGTCAGCGTGCATCTGTCCACAGAGGGAAGGAGTGCAGTGACTGGCCCTGCCTTTGCTAGGTCGCTGGCTCCAGCTCTCATTTCCCTCTCTGCAGGGTATTTACTGAATTTCATTCAGTTCTAGAGTATAGCGTCTTTATTTCTTCTAGGCCTCCTCTGCACACTCTGCTGCCTTGGCTTAGTACACTGTCTTCCACCTCTTCCTGATTACCCTCCAGTGCTCTGCAGGTCTCAAGTCAGCGGCCCCTTCTGCCCAGAAGCCTTCCCTGACCACGCTTGTCCCCCTCCCCTGCTGTGAGGGTACTTTCTCTGGCTCATTTCTTCCCTTGTCTACGTTCCCCACTAGGACATCAGCTTCTGCACGGTGGCAGTGGTATCTGCTTCGCCATTCTGTTCATGCTGCAGGGACAGCCAGACAGACCCCAGGGACTCACGCCCCCTTTCCATAGTGCAGAGTGGCTGAACGAGAGCAGCCGCCCAGCCAGGTCCACCTTTCCCAGCGTCACCTGCATTCCTGTGACTGCTTTTTGCTGTAGAAAGTGAGTGGAAGTGGCATGTGTCCCTTCTGGACCAAAATGATTAACTGGAAGGCCCCGATCCTTCACATCCTCTTTCTTCTCTCATTCTTCAACCAATGCAAAGGATCTAGTGAAGGACTCGGGAGACACCAGAGGGAAGCACCTTCAACTCCCTGTCATTGCTGGAGCAGAGATCCCCAGGAGAGACTACTGCAGTGAACATGGGGCTTTGCATGAGTGTGAGATAAACTCTTATTGTGTCAAGTCACTGATACTTTGGGGATGCTTGTTACAGCAGCTAGCAGTATCTCAATAAGTGTTTGTTGACAGGAGTTTCCCTGACCACACGGGCCTCATACTATGTCTGTGCAGCCACCTGGGGTCCAGTACTTCCCAGGATCCCATGATCTGGCTGCAGAGAATAATTTGGAAATCAGTTCACATCATTGTTAAAAGCATCCATTTATTAGATTAGATGGACTGAGACTTGTACCGCTGGGAAACAAAGATCCTTTGCTCATGGATAAAAATGGCATTATTTAATTCAGAGCATCTTAATTAAAAGAGGCAAATAATGGCCTTTGACAAAGCATGTTAAATAGCATGTCACTCTCTCCCTCCACCTGGGTTCCATGAAGTCCTACAGATGCCACCTCTAGCTTTCCCACGTGTCTCTGCAGAACAGTTCTCTGGATGACCTTGGGCTGGCCCAGTTCTCCTTCCTCACTTCCAGAATGTGTGAGAATGTGACGGGCTGAGGCAGGGAGGGATTGGCCAGAGAGTCTAGACTGTCCCAGTCTCCTGCCCTGGAAACAGGGTGCCTATCCTTCAATGCGTCCCCCAGTGAGTCACACTGCCCCAGGGCATAAAGCCCAGGGTGGAGTTTCTGGGGTTCCTCCAATGCAGCAGGAGTGGGGCACACACAGTCAGGACCTTGTTGCCCGGGGCAGCTCTTCCTAGCTTTGGGAGCCTGGCTCCCATGAATCCTAGGCTTCTGTTTTGCTTATTGCCTATTTGTATGTAGTGAACCTGCTTCCCATAACTTGTGCTCATGTGTGTGTGCGTGTGTGGGTGTGGGTGGGTGTGGGTGTGTGGGGTGTTCTGTCTCACTAGGATTCAGACAAGTTGGCAACCAGTGCCCATGGAACCTGCCTCACAGACCCTCTTTCCATCCCCCGCCTGGTCCTCAGGAACCTCTGGACTGGTATGCTCCTCTCCGAGCTCGGGCTTGACCAGCACCCACTTTTCCCTGTGCTCCCTGTCTCCTTATTGCAGCTGTAAGGTTGTTCTACCACCCAGAGCTGGCCTCCTTGCCCCTGCTGCCTTCAGGGGAAACCCACTCCCTCCCCTACCATTCGACTGTCACTTCTGCTCCTCTCTCTCATCTGACCCTGTGGGTCTCTTATATTCACTCAGTGTTCCAGGGCATTGAAGCTCCTCTTCCCTCACTCATACACTGAGAATTTCTGCACCCAGGGCTTTGATTTTCCTCCCGTCAATGTATGGCCAGGCTTTAAGATTCCACCCAAATGCTACCTTCTCCAGGGAGCTTACCTGGATTGCCCTCTCCTGAGATTCCACAGTCCATTTTAGCTGTGCCTCTTTTGGGGGGAGGAGTACTGGGGATTGAATCCCAGGCATTCTATCTCTGAACTACACCCCCAGCCCTTTTAATATTTATTTATTTATTTATTTTGAAATGAGGTCTCACTAAGTTACTAAGGCTGTCCTTGAGCCTGCGATCCTCCTATCTCAGCCTCCCAAGTACTGGGAGTACAGGCGTGCGCCACCGTGCCTGGCTAGCTGTGCCTCTTTTAGGACCTCTCCTACCCTGGCATCTCTGAAGGTGGGGTCTGAAGAACAGCCTTGTGTGTGTCTAATTCATTTGGAAAGTGATGCCAGGGAGCAGGAGAGGGGAGGGGGAGGGAAGATAGGGAAGGAGGGACAGCCAGTCAGGGATGGGGTCCTGAGTTGATCACCATTCAAGGCCTTTAGAAGTGTGTCTTGGGATCATTTGCCTGGGGGGAGGGGATAGAAGATGGTGCCACAGGTGTTACCTACCCTCCTTTCCGGGGTGTCCATGTGTATTCCCAGTGGGCTTCCTCTGCTGAGACTGTAGAGAAGCCCAAGGCAGGAAGCGAGGTGGCCTGGTCAGGTTTCACCTGCCAGAAGCCGGTCAAAGCCCATGCAGAGCTGCTTCCTCAGCATTGGCTAGAGTGACAGGGTTGACGAGATGTCTTAACGGGGCATGTAAGCGACACCCAACCCATGGCCCTTCTCCTTGTCCACCTGCTATTACGGTTTTTGTGTACACATTGTTTTCTTTGTCTCATTTAGGGGTTCTTTGAAGGCAAGAAGTATATTTTCTCTCCATTATCCAGCATGGGTCCCAATTTATAGCACAGCTCAATTATGCTGAATGAATGAATGAATGCAAATATTCAAGTGGTCGCTTTTCTCTGCTGAGAGAAAATACGTAACATATTCAAAGGAAGTCCTCCTTCAAGATAAACTAGGGAAGAATGGGGGTAAGGGTAGCTGTGTCCAGAGAAAACCCTGAACAAAACAATAATGACAATAAAAATAATAATAATTGCTCACAGTTTCATGGTGTTTGCTTCGTACCAGATGTTTTAAGTGACCTCTACCTGAGCTTATTTAATCCTTACAATAGCACAACAAAGTGAGCATTATTATTTCTATTTTATAGATGGAGAAATGGAGGCAGGGAGCGCTGGCCACACAGCCTGCTTGAGGTCCTGTGGTGGTGAGGAGAGCAGTTGGCGTTTGGCCTGGGTGGTGGTCTGACCCTGCCGCGGGGCTCTGGCGCTCATCCTTTCCAGAGCCTGCGGTTTGCCCAGGGCAGGGCAGGGCAGGGTAGGGCAGGGCTGCCGTTCTCACTACTCACCTGGAAGCTGGCAGAGTCAGGGGCTTTGCTGAAGTTTGTATTCACTAAAGCTTCTAGAAAGGTCTGCACCTGTTTGCTACATTCTTATTAGCTCCTATTTCTGTCCTCAGAGAAGGGACACAACTCAGGGGCTCTCTTTTTCTTCTTGCAAACCAAAAAGGGGAAAGGGCATGCTGATTTGAATAATAAGCAAAAGGGCTGCCACGAAAGAAGAAATACAAATAATCAATAAAGAAATTAAGAAGTCATGCCTTGCTTATAAACACAGAAACGCAAATGAAGACAATTGTAGGCCTTTTCTTTTTCTAATTTCCTGACTGTGTGGTAATTGTAGCTGGGTTGGCCAGGACCCTGGGGAACAGGTTCTCCCATTCATTGCCTATGAGTCTTTCTGGGGTAATTTGGCAATAGGTGTGTATCAGAAGCCTTAAAAGTTCGCACACGCTTTGATCCGGCAGCTCCTTCTGGAACAGCTCCTAAAGAAACAGTCAAGGATGCATGCAGAGATTTAATTATAAGTGTATTTACCAAAACATTGTTGATGGTAGTGAAAAAGCAAAAGCATCTTAAATGTCTGACAACCAGGCTGGCTATATATCACAGCGGATTACCAGGCAGTCATTAGAAAATAATGTTGTGGAATATAATATTTAATGGCATGGAAAGATGTACATGATAAAGTGTGAAGAGAGAAAAAGCAGATTACAAAGCAGATGAGTTAGTGGGGGTGATAAGACACGTGCATAAACAACTCGAACATGAGTTGGAGCCTAGGGGAGGAAAACACCTCTGGACCCATGCGGTCCACATTCAAACTCCAGCTCTGCTAAAAATTAGCGATGTGAGCTCAGGTAAGTGCCTCAACCTCTCTGGCCCTTAGTGTCCTCATCTGTAAAATGGGGGTTCATAGTGATGTCTATCTAAATAAATCAGCATATATAAAGTGCTTGGAAGTGTACCTAATATGCAGTAAGCGAGATATGAGAGTTTGTTGAGCAAACATTTTCAGTGCAGCCAGAAATATAAAGAGAAGTCTATGGGAAGAGGAACTCATTCCCTTGCAGGAGATGTGGGACTGCTTTGAAGGCAGCAGCACCTGTTTTTATTTTATTTTAACAGAATTCTTTGGGTCTGGAACTGCATGAAGGGCTTCCATAGGAGAAGGAACAGGTGTAGGGAGTGCCTTTCCCAGTTGTCTCTGGGCAGCCAGCTACAAGGCTTGGCCTGACTGCAGACAGGAAGGGCTTTCTCTCTAGGGCCACACTGGACCCTAGGATGCACCTGTGAGCAGCTCCCTCCCCTCTCCTGCCCCAGCCAGGCCTTCTCTGTTTAGACACTGCATTTCCAGTTGTGTCTAAAGGAGCAGACTTGCCAGGTAAACAAACAAAAATCCACTCCTCCCAAGTTTTTCTTCCTCTTCAAGGTAATCATTAGCTTTATGTTGGTAAAATCACTCCATTCCACTTTATATACATTTAACACGCATATATATAACCATCCACAACACGTAGCATTGCTTTTTGTCCTCTTAAAATGAATATCAGTGGTGCTGTACTGACCGTGTCCTTTTGTAGCTGATAGTTTCCATGTAATGTTATGTCTTGAGACGTCACCAGGTGGATGCATGAAAATCGAGCTCATTTATTTCGACAGCAGAGTTCATTGTCCAAATGAACCACACTTGATTTGTTTATTTTCTCTTTACGAATGTTTTGGTTGTTTCCTAATTTTTCTCCATTATAATACCTAAAAGTGGAATTGCTGGATCTTATGATGTGCACATCTGACTTTACCAGGTACTACCAATGGACTCTTCCAAGTGGGATTCTCTCACTAGCAGCCTCACTAGCAGCAAGAGTTCTGATCCTTCCCCTCCTGCAAAATATGTGATGTTATCAGTCACTCTAGTTTTTGCCAATCTGATAAGCATGAAAACTTATCTCAGTGTTGTTTACATTTATTTTTCTTTCCTCTTCCCTCCCTTTCTCCCCACTCTCCTCTCATCCCCCTATCACCTCCCAAGCTCTCATATTTCATGGCTCAGGAGCTCTATCTAGATAGCTTGGTTTGCTCCTGACTAGGAAATACTTCCAACATTTCACCATTATGTCTGATATTTGCCATTGGATTTTGCTAAATACCCCTTATCAGGTTAAAATTATCTTCCTAGTTTAAGAAAAAAAAATCACAAATATTAATGTTGCTGAATTTCATCAAATGTTTTTCCTAAATCTATTGAGATGCTCACATGGTTTTTCTACTTTAATTTGTTGATCTGGTGAATTAAAACGGTAGATTTTTTTTTCTTTTTGCTCCTGTTCTTTGAAAAACGTGTAAACTATTTCAGGTATAATTGAAGCCCTGTATGCTCCACATCAACTCCATTCTTTTCCCTCCCTCTTCTGTGGCAAATACCACCCTAAATTCAGTGTTGCTCATTTTCATACATATTTTTGTATTATCACTACATATGTATGTGTCGTAAACAATACTCGGTGTTGTTCTGCATGTTTCTGGAGTTTATATAAATGGCGCCTTATTATGCATATTCTATAATTTGCCTTTCCATTTTGATACTTACAGCTCTAGTTTACGATGGCCCTGCATGGTGTCACTATGCTACAACTTACTTATTTCTTCTTTTGTTTATAAAAAACTAAGGTCTAAAATTCTTCTTTAGCTACTACAAACAATGACATAGGTAAATATTCTTATAAAAGACTATTTTCTACACAATGTAAAACTGCCTCGTTGTACCACAGGACACTTTTTTTTTTTTTTTCAGAGTTATTAAATATGGCCAAATTGCACCCCGGTCACACTCTGGGAAGAGTAATTAGAGATCTGATTTTCCATATTCACACTAATATCTGGTGTTGCCATACTTTTAATGTTTACTGGTCTGAAGGCTATAAAATGATATTCCATCATTATTTTCATTTGAATTTCTTCAATTTATTAGTGAGATGGATAATCCTAAATATATGACATATATGATAAGGGATATACAAGATAAATATATATCCTGAATATATTTTGATATATGTGTGACATTTCTAGTGCATTGCTCTGTTCATATCATGTGTCCTCCTTTCCTTATTGATTTGAAGATTTTAAAAATATGCATTTATTCTGAATATTAACCATTTGCTGGTCATTTGCATTACAAAGATATTCTTCTAGAGTATGACTTCTAGAGTATGACTTCTAGAGTATGTCTTCCAATTCTTTAAAATTGTGAAAGAAAGCATACATTCAGAAAAGAGCTTTAGACATAAATGCTTGGTATAATTATAAAGTGAACACTTGTAGAAATCACCACTCAACTGGAGAAGTAGGAAGTGCCTGTTCCAGAAACCCCTTCTGTGCCTCTTTCTAACCATATTACTTCCCTTCTCCTGGATGCAACCATTCTCCTGATTTTTACTGATCACATTCTTTTTTTTTTATACAGTTCAGCTACATGTGTAGGTACCCTGAAGCACTAAACTACTATAGCATTATATTTCAGGTATCCTGAAGCACTAACTAGAAGTTAGTTTTGCTTGCTTTTGATGTGTGTGTGTGTGTGTGCGTGTGTGTGTGTGTGTGCGTGTGTGTGTGTGTTACTGGAGATTGGACTCAGGGGTGTTCTTCCTCCTAGCTACACCCTCAGCCCTATTTTATTTATTTATTTTGAAACTGATCTAGCTAAATTGCTGAGGCTGGCCTTGAATCTGTGATCCTCCTGTCTCAGCCTCCTCCCAAGTACTGGCATGACAGGCATGTACCACTGCACCCCTTCTGCTTTTGAACTTTATAGAAATACCATTTTGTACTTTTTCTTTCATGTCTTACTTCAGTGACTCAGCCTCTGTTGGTAAAATTAATCCTTGTTGTGATATGTGGCTCTAGCGCCTCATTTTCATTGCTTATGATACTTTATTAAATGAACATTCCCCAATTTATTTACCATCCTACTGTTGATTTTTTCCCTCCAGTTTTTGAATATTTCAAACAACATTTTGATGAACATTCTTGTGCACGTCTCCTGGCGCACATGTGTGTGAGTTTCTTCAGCGACTAGACGTAGGAGAAGCGTTTCCCAATCGTAAGGTATGCATATCTTTAGCTTTGTCAGAGGGTGCCAGACAATTTTCCAAAGTGGCTGTTGTGGCTTGTCTTTTACTTTGCTTATGGTAGCTATTGTTCAACAAAGTTTTAAATTAAAAGTCATATTGATCAATGTCTTTTTTTTTTCTTTTAGTGTCTTGTTTAAGAAATCCTTCTCTACCCTCAAGATATTTTCCTATGGGTGTTTTTCCCCCCACAAATGTTTTAAAGTTTTGCTTTTTTAATTTAGATTTTTAATGTACCTGGAATTAATATTTATATGATGAAAAACATAAGCATAGTAGTTTTATTATTTGCAATCGGGATAGTTGTCTCAGTGCCACTTATTGAAGATGCCATTCTTTTCCTGGTGGATTTGTTAACCTCACCTCTGTCACAAGCCAAGTTTCCACATGAGGGTGGATGTGTTTATTGAGGAAGATTTGCTTTTGTTTACTACTTTATTTCTTTGATGGCTTGATTTATTCAGGTTTCTCATTTCTTCTTTAGCCAATTTTTATACTTTTCGTTTTCTAGACATACAAAATTTCTTTTGGTTTTCAAATTTAAACACATAATGCTGATCATATTCTATCATAACTTTAGTCTCTATTTTAGTAATATTCCCTTCTTTATTCTCAACTTTAAGCATTTATACCTTTCTTCTCTTTAGTTTTGCTGCACATCTTCTTTTTTAGCTTTTTATAAGAGAATAGCTTTTGCTTAGTTGATCCTTTCTATTATTTTTAATTGTATTAATTTTGACTCTTCATTTTAGCATTTCCTTCCTTCAATCTCATTTCTGTTTTTTTTATTTATCTTGAGTTAAACACAGCTCACTTATTTTCTAATTTATTTTATTTCGTGGCATCTTCTAAGTACTCTTTTAGCCACATAGTTTTAATATGTAACCTTCAGTTACAGTCCATGCTAAGAATTTTAAAATTTCTATTGTGATGTCCTTCTTTACAAGGAGTTATTTAGAAATGCATTTAAAAATTTCCAACAAGTTTGTTTTATTGGTTTAGAATTAATTTTTATGATTGCTTTCTAACTTAGTTTTGATGACACAAGGAAAAAATGGGTTATGTGGTCGTTGGATTTTTTTTTTTTTTTTTTTTTTTTGCGGTACTAGGGATTGAACTCAGGGGCATTCTACCTCTGAGCTACACCCCCAGCCCTATTTTTTATTCTTTATTTTGAAACGGGGTCTCACTAAGTTGTGGATGCCTCACTAGGTAGCTGAGGCTGGCTGCGAACCCGGATCCTCCAGTCTCAGCCTCCCGAATGCTGGGATTACAAGCATGCGCCACCACGCCCGGCATCGGATTTCTTTTTTTTTAAGATTATCTCTGTGTCCTATTATCATCTTTGTTAATTTTTATAAAGGATTCATATGAACTAGAAAAGAATGAGTTTTCTTTATTTATTGGTTAAAAGCTCTGTGTACAATTATTAGAAAACACATGTTGATCTAGTTACTCAAACCTTCTATACCTTAATTTTTTGTCTACTTATTTCTAATAGAAGTTTGTTAAAAATCTCCTACTATGCTTCTATGTTGGACATTTTTTCTTTCTAATTCTGTCTGTTTCTAATTATATATTTTGAGTTAATTTTGTTAGGTGCATATAAATTCATTATTATTATATTTCTTTTGGTGGATTGCTTTCCTTACATAAACATATGCAATATATTATATATAACATGTTACATGTAAATTATGTGTGCATATTAATATATTACTATATATGATATATGTTATACCTTACATTTTAGTTTACCTAATATTACTATTGCTACACCAGTTTTGTTGGTGGTGTTGTTAGTAATTTCATGGTGTACTTTCTTTCCCATGCTCTCATTTCAACATTTCTAAATAATATTATTTTAGATGTGCCCCTTGTAAGCGCCTTTTTATGAATTTAAATCTAATCCTATAATTTCTGTATTTTAGTAGGTGGACTTAATTAAAGATTTTTTTTTTTACAAAATTCTTTACAAAATTTAATTTAAAAAATTTTTTTTGTCTTAAAAGCAGAGCCTGATGCAACTCTAGAGCATTAAGAGAGAAAGAAGAAAGTATTGGGGCAAGGGAGAAAAGAAAGCAGGTGTGAAGCCACTGGGTAGTGCTGGTCCTCGACAGTGAGACTCAGCCTCCTGGCCCATCTCCACAGATGCTGTAAAGGCATCTTCAGGCCTGAAGAAGTCCACTTGAGGGAGGGAAGAAAGAACTTATCTGTTGGCTCCTTCCTGTCTCCCATCTAGTCAGTCAGTGTTTGCCCCTGGGGGGTTTAACTCCTCTGAGTTCAGTTTGGGCTATCTGGTCCATACACTGTGGCACAAAGTGCCAACTGAGTGGGAGAGGGCAGAGACAATGGGCAGTGACCTCCAGCCACAGACATGTAGCAGAGTTGATTGTCACCTGGCAATGACTGTAGACCAGCAGGAGCCCGAGTGTCAGGGACATGGCAAGGATAAGAGCTTTGAAGATATGCACAAGATGCATCTCATACAACACTTGCTGTGACTACCTGTGTTTGCACTTATTTTTTTACAATCTTATTTTGTATTGTATGTTTTCTCCAAGTACCACTTATCCACCCAGTGGCAATTTGGGAAAGAAACTGTATTCTTAATCTTAGAGTGACTATCCTGCAACTTTTCCATACTACATACATATATTTAAGTGTATATTTTTTTCTAGCAGTTTTAACAGTTGTTCAATATTTCTATCCTCTTCCCCAAAATGACACAGACTTCAATCCTTTTTAATCACTCGTTATTGAACACCATTCCCATCTAGTTATTGTCATTTCTAGTCATAGTTATACTTATTATTAAATTTTTTTCTCTTTTTTAGTTAGTTGGTGAATAAAATTTACTGATGTATTTTACTTCCTAGCTCATTAGCTTCCCTTTAAATTCACTGTTTTCCTTGCTGAAGTGAATCCTTTAATAATTCCCTCTTAATTCTTAAAAAATGAATATTATATATTATTTATTTATTATTTTATTTTATTTTGGGGTGTTGGAGATTGAACTCGGGCATTCTACTTCCAAGAGACACCCCCAGCTCTTTTTATTTTGAAAACAAGGCCTCACTAAGTTGCTGAAGCTGGCCTTGAACCTGCGATACTCCAGCCTTAGCCTCCCAAGCACTGGGGGCGGGGGGGGGGGGGCAAAGGGCCAGGGACAAGATATAGTCCCCAAGGACATCTCTCCCACCCATGACCTACTTCCTCTAACTATGCTCCACCTGTCTACAATTTCCATTATCTCCCAGTACAGCCATCAGTAGATTAACCCACTAATGAGGTTAGAGCTCTTATCATCCAATTACTTCCCCAAAGCCACACTTCTGAACCTTGCTGTACTGGAAACCAAGCCTTTAACATGTGGAACTCTGAGGAACATTCCAGATCCAAATCATAATACTCAGACTTTTAATTGATTTATTTCTGTGGTACTGGGGATTGAATACAAGGCATTCTACCACTGAGCTACACCTCTAGCCCTATTTTGTTTTTTATTTTGAAACAGGATCTCACTTAGTTATCACACACTGGCTTTGAACCTTCAATCCTCCTGTCTCAGCCTTCTAAGTACTGGGATTATAGGTGTGCACCGCTTTACTTGGCTCAGCCTTTTATTTTATTTAGACTTTCAACAGATGGGATGAGACCTATGCATATTGTACATTTGGGAAGACAATCTGTTTTACTCAGTCTACTGATTCAAATGTAGAAACATTCTCACATACACACCCAGAAATAACGCTTAGTCAAATATCTGGGAATCCCATGGCCCAGTCAAGTTGAAGCATAATAGTGACAATTTCCACATATCCATGAATGTTTTGGTAACTAACCATTTAAACTAACCACAAGTTCATAAAGATGTCTCCAGCTCTAATCTTTAGGTTATTTTGGCCTCTTTTTATCTGTAAACTGCTACCCCAACAGTGGTAAACCTGGCTTCCAACATCAACTATTTTACTCAGTTGTCCAATTCTAATAAGCATGAGTAGTGACTTCAGATTTATTGACCCATACTCCTATGAGAAGCAACACCTTTATTAATTAGAGTAATGCACTTAAATGCAGTTTCTTTTGTCTTTAGTTTTTATAGACTCTATTAATTTCCAAAGATATGTAGTTCAACACCTTGTTCTACCATCTTCTTCAGTGAGGCTGTTTCATACATTTGTAATCCTGTTAGATTTTCTTGTCATTGTCTGCATTTCTTCCTGGGATCACTAACTTCCTAATTGCTCTTATTTTTAAAAAAAAATGCATAAAGTTTCGCTTTTTGTATTGTAAAGTTCTATGAGCTTGACAAGTGCACATTGTAATCTCTTTGTCATTACAGTATTATGCAATAGTTTCATTGCTCCAAAGTAGTCCCAATGCTTCATCTAGACATTGCTTCTTTAGTGAGGTGTCTGTAATATCTTTTGCCAATTTTGTTTGTCTTCTTGTTGCTAATCCCAAATCTCTGGCAAACACTGATCAATTTACTGTCTATTTAGTTCTATTTTTTCCAGACTGTCACATATTTGGAATCAGACCCTATGCAGCTTTTCATATTGTCTTCTTTCATTTAGCAATGTGCATCCAAATCTTTCTGTGCCTTAAATGATCATTTACTTTTTATTGCTACATGATATCAAATTGTATGAATGTACCACAATTTGTTTATGCATTTGCCTATCAAAATGACATTTTGGTTCTAGTTTTTGTAGATTATAGTTAAACTTCTATATATGTTACTATGCAGATATTTTTGTGACCCTAGATTTTCAAATCAATTGAATAAAATGCCTAAGAGTGTGATCGCTAAGTTGTATGACAAGGCTTTATAAGATATTGTCAAACTACTTCCCAAAGTGGCTGTACCATTTTGCAACCTGACCATCAATGAATGTGAGTTCCTGTTGCTCCACAGCCTCACCAACATTTGATATTGTCAGTTTTTAAAATAAAATTTAATTTTAGTAATTGTAATAAGTGTAAGGTGGTATCCCATTGTTGTTTTGCAATTACTTGATGGAAAATGAGGTTAAACATATTTTCAGGTGCTTATTTTTCATTTATATATCTTATTTAGTGAAATGTCTGTCCACATCTTTTGCCAATTTCATCTTCTTAATATTAAGTTTTAAGAGTTTTTTTAATGGTTTTTGTGTGTTTTGGATATATAGCTATGTGTTTTGCAAATATTTTCTTTTGAGTCTCTTAACAGTATCTTTCACAGAGCAGAAAGGCAATTTTAATAAGGTCTCATGTATCAATTTTTTTTTTCTTTCATGGATTGTACTTTTGGCATAGTATCTAAAATTTCAAGCCAGGATTGGTGGCATCTACCTATAGTCCCAGGTACTCAGGAGACTGAGGCAGGAGGATTGCTTGAGCCTAGGAGTTTGAGGCTAGCCGGGGAAAAATAGCAAGATTCTATCTCTTAAAAAATGTTTAAAATTTCTAAAAAATGTCATCAAACCCAATGGCAAATAGATTTCTTAAATGTTTTCTTCTATAAATTTTATAGTATTGCATTTTATGTTAAATTTAGGATACTTTAAACAACTTTAATTTTTCTGAAAGTTGTAACTTCTGAAACTAGATTCTATTTATTTTCCAACTAGGAAATCTAATTCTTCTACCATCGTTTATTGATAAGAATATTCTTCATTGACTCACCTTTCCTTCTTTGTCAAAGGTGGGTTGACTGTGTCCCTGTGGGTTTAATTCTGGGCTCTCCATTCTTTCTCATTGATTTATGTGTCTATTCTTTTATCAATATCGTGCTGTCTTGATTGATTTAGATTATTAGAATGTCTTGAAATTGGGTAATGTCAGTTCTCCAACTTTTGTTCCTTCTGTATTGGCTCTTCTGGATTTTGCCTTTCTATATAAGCTTTAGCATCAGTTTGTTGATATACATAAGATAGCTTTCTGGTATCTTGATTTGGACTGGTTGAATCTATAAATCAAGTTGTGAAGAATCTTAGCAACTTTGAGCCTTGCTGTCCATAAATATGAACCCTCTTTCTCTATTTATTTGGATCTTCTTTGATTTCTTACCTCAGAATTTTGGAGATTCATTCATTCATTCATTTTTTTGTGTGTGGCACTCGGGATTGAACCCAGGGGAATTATACCTCCAAGCTACACCCCCAACCCTATTTTATTTTTATTTGGAAACAAGGTCTTACTAGGTTGCTGAGTGTCTCATTACTTGTTGAAACTGTCCTTGAACCTGTAATCTTCTTGTCTCAGCCTTCCAAGTACTGGGATTACAGGCATATGCCACTATGCCTGGCTTTGGAGTTTTCCTTATATAGATCCTTGTTAGGTTTATATCTAAGTATTTTTATGCTACTGTAGATTATATTGTTCTAAAATTTAAATTCCAATGATTAATAGATTTTTAATGTTAAATCAGCCTTATATAATTGGAATAAATCATGCTTGATTGTGGTATATAGTTCTTTTTATACATGATGGATTTAATTTACTAATATTTTATTGAGGACTTTTACATCTATGCCCATGAAAGATATTGGTCTGTATCTTTCCTTTATTGTAACATCTTTATACAGTTGTAGTATTAGGTTAATGTTGACCTCATAGAATGAGTTATTTTCTATAAGAGATTGTAAACAATCGATATCATTTATTTCTTAAACGTTTGGTAGAATCAGCAATGAAACTGTATGAGACTGTTGTTTTCTTCTTTGGAATGATATTAATTATTAATTTAACTTCTTTAATAGATATTGCATAGTTGAATTATGTAATTATTCTTTTGTGAGCTCTGGAGCTCTGGCAGTTCACATCCCCCAAAGATTTTGTCTGATTTACTGCTTGTGGTCATAGATTTTTTCATAATATTCCTTTTTTTTTCTAGTACTAGGGATTGAACCTAGGGGCATTCTACCTCTGAGCTACACCCTAAGCCCTAATTTTATTCTTTATTTTGAAACAGGGTCTCACTAAGTTGTAGAGGGCCTCATTAAGTAAATGAGGCTGGCTGAGAACCTGTAATCCTCCTGTCTCAGCCTCCCAAGTACTGGGATTACAAGTATGCGCCACCATGCCTGGCTTATTCTTTTGTTTTGATGTCCATGAGATCAGAAGTTATGACTCTTCTTTCCTTTCTTAATTGCTAGTTTGTGTCCTCTCTTTTTTTTCTTGGTTAGCCTGGCTAAAACTTTATTGATTTTATTGATCTTTTCAAAGAAGCAGCACTTGGTTTTATTGATTTCTGTTTTCCTGCTTTCAGTTTCACTAATTTCTGCTCTGAATCTCCTCCTCCT
>PVLC010006934.1:0-66158 GCA_004027655.1 Graphiurus murinus
AAAAATGTAAACCAACTTGAGGAA
Organism: Graphiurus murinus; assembly: GCA_004027655.1. NCBI lineage: Eukaryota > Metazoa > Chordata > Mammalia > Rodentia > Gliridae > Graphiurus > Graphiurus murinus. The sequence continues at coordinate 25 of PVLC010006934.1, forward strand.
GGAATAGGCAAGGGCATCTTGGAAAATTCTTTACTCATATGAATGTGAGCTCAATATTTTCAATTTGATACATCCAAAGTATTTTTTGGCAAAACTGATTTCAGTTAAGCTTAAAAATAACGATATACTTTCTTAACTCAGTGTTTTAGTGAACTCGGCATTTTAAGGAAAGATATAATCTAGTCAGCTTTTCTAAACTGTTTTTTATTTTATTTATTTTTTAGAAGACCCTCCTGCCTTTTGTTTTATAACTGATTTAACTATTTTTTTCACTATTCAGAAAGGTATCTGGAAGGAAATTAAAAATTTTGTGGATAGTTTAAATTAGGATGTGGAAGATAATAACAAATATATATGCTGAATATATGAAATATATATATATATGTATATACATATATGCTGAAAGTGCTTCTCAAGAAGAATATTTGATCTTATTTAACATTGATGGCTTAGGAGAGGAGAGTAAATAGTAGTTAATGGAAGTTGCAAATTGGTCCAAATTGATAAAATTTATTCAAGGTTAATGAGAACATTTAAACATTCATTTTTTGGTCTTCTTGAGTTCTACAGTGGAATAATTTTGTTAAATAAGCAGTGTGTTTAATTCATTTAAAAGATGTCCGTCTGTGCAATTGTCAGAAGGGTATTTGTTCCTGTGTTGGGATTTGGAATACACTACACGGTAAGATTTTGGAACTATCTTCTTCCTTAGAAGCTTTTGGCAACTTAAGAATTAGTTTTAAAAAATAATAAAAAGAAATAGTAGGCAGAAGGTAGGAAGGAAGGATATAAAGGGGGAACAAAGAAAAAGAGGATCTGGGTTCGGGTTTTCCGCCAGCCTCAGCTACCTAATGAGGCCCTCCGCAACTTAATGAGACCCGGTTTCAAAATAAAGAATAAAAAATAGGGCTGGGGGTGTAGCATGAGTGTTTGAGAACCTATTCAATTTAACATGTTTACATATGTGTATCTGATGTTTTCAGTTTTTGTTTTTGTTTTTTTTATTGTGTATAAGGGTTTAACCCAGGGGCCTTCTGTCACTGAGATACATCCCCAGCCCTATTTTGTTTTATTTTTCTTCTTAAAACAGGCTCACTAAGTTGCAGAGGGTCTTGCTAAGTTGCTGAGGCTATCCATGAATCTGAGAGTCTCCTGTCTCAGCCTCCCAAGTCCTGGGATGATAGGCAGGCACCATCATGCCTGACTTGAGGTTTTTAATCTTTTTTTTGTTTTGTTTTGTTTTGGTGCTAGAGATTGAACCCAGGGGAGTTCTGCCTGTGAGTTACACTCCCAGCTCTATTTTTTATTATTATTGTTATCTTTTTTATGTTGAAACAAGGTCTTGCTAAGTCTCTGAGGATTTCACTAAGTTGCTGAGGCTAACTGCAAACCTGTGAAATTCTTGCTTCAGCTTCCCAAGTACTGGGATTACAAGCATGGGCCACTTTGCTGCCAAGTGATGCTTTCAATCTTAATTGCTGAAACAGAAAAGAAGAAACAAAACTATTTTTCTGTATGTTGAGTTCTCTCTTAATTTTTAAAGGATACATATACTTCCTGCATACCTAAATATATTTTATTTAAAATGATTTTTAAATATGATTTAATTTTACATATTTTAGAAAGGATAGCTATCAACAATATCAGTAAGTTTTCTAAAAAATACTTGAAATCAAAATTAATGAATTTTAGAAAATTAGACATTCATATATCCATAGAGTTTATAATCTAGTTGAGAGATAATAGACTTTATTTACTTATTTATTTTTTTGGTACTAAGGATTGAACCTCCGAGCTGTAGCCCACTGCTTATTTTTTATTTTGAATCAGGATATCATTAAGTTGCTCAGTGCCTCATTAAATTACTGAGGCTGACCTCAAAATTTGAGATCCTCCTGTCTCAGCTTTCTGAGTACTGGGATTACAGGGTGAATTGCCATGCCCACTCAAAGAGTTCCATTAAATTAAAAGAACTATTTAAATTGGGCTTGGTGGTACACACCTGTAATCCCAGTACTTGGGAGACTGAGACTAGAGGATGGGCAGGTTCCAGGACAGACTAGACAATTTATCAAGACTCTGGGCAACTTACCGAGATCTTGTTTCAAAACAAAAAATAAAAAGGTTTGGGATTATGGCTTGGAGGTGGAGTATCCCCAGGTTTAATCCCTAGTTACACACACACACACACACACACACACACACACACACACACACATACATGTACACGCACACACACATGCACGCGCACACATGTGCTTTCTCAGGTCTGGATAATTGTAGCCTAGCTCTGTGAGGAGGAATTTCTCCCACTTGCTTAGCACAGTGTAAAATATCTTGTTGAAAGAGACTTTGGGACTCTGTCTACCCAGGAATGCTCTTCACTTTCTCTAGTATACAGCTGGATAGTTTTACCTCCAAGCAGAAAATCTAATATGTGAGGTGAAGTCTTTAAATTTTAGTCTGAACAGTTGTTCCCAGTTATCCTCTCCCATTCTGTGCTTATTCACCAGGATTCAAGCTTGTGGGTCTTTGTATTTGCTCTAATGGGCTTCTCTTGCATTTCAGAGTGTGTATGCGGCCATTTCATCATTTGTCAATTTGATCTTATTTAATTTCTCCCATCAAGGATTTCTTCACCATTTCTGGTTAACTGATACAATGATTTTGGAAACAAAATATTCTGATTACATTTTGCAAAAACTACTCTATTTGTGGCTTTTCAAAGATTTAGGACATGAGGATATGTGGGTACATGTGGTTTTGACTCTCTTCCCTCTTGTAAGAACTTTATACTAGTTTGTACAAACAGATCTGAGGGTGTGCTTAGACATAAGAAAACAAACAATCTGCATTTTGTAACTATGCTTCATGCTTGTAGTTTTGGTGTCTATGGTTTTCCTTAAATAGTGGTGAAATGAATACTGAATTGTTTATGTAAAGTAGAGGAATTTAGGCCACCCATTGTGAATGAGGAGACTCTGAAAATTGTATTTAAACAAATTCACTTTGTCTTTAACAGTTGGTAGTAAAAGTGACCAGTGATAAAAACAGTGAAACAATAGGATATATAGCTGTAATGGACAGTCAATAGTGAGCCCGTTCTTTGAATTGCAACTCCATGATAATGAGTTATTTAAAAACTGAAGATAGGTGCATTAACATTTGGTAGCATTCTGCATCATCCTTCCATGTCTCCTTTTTTCTAACTCATTCTACACCCTCTTTGCTTCACTCTTTCACTTTGATCTCATGATTCTCTTCCGTTCTATTTTCTCATTCATTTATTCCTTATTTTGCCAGGAATATCCAGTCACATTTTTCTCGACCTCCAAAGGAGGTCTAAAGTTTTAAACCTACCTCTAACTTAAATTGTGCATTCAAATACTTCACTTTCTGCCATGTGGCAGATAATGTCCTAGACACTGGAGTCAGAGAGGTAAACGAAATTCTACCCACAAACAAATTTACATTCTCTGTACCTGTTATAACACAGTAGCCATGAGCCACATGTCACTATAAGCACTTAAATATGCTTGGTCCAAAGTGAGATGTGCTTGAAGTATAAAATACACAGGAGAATTCAAAGGTTAGAGCATAAAAAAAGAATGTAAAATATCTCGTTTTATGTTGATTATACATTTAATATAATTTAGATACATTGCACTAAATAAAATATTATATTTATTTACTTATTTTTGTGGTATTAGGGGTTTATCCAGGTGCATTCTACTTCCAAGATATACCTCCAGCCTTATTTTTATTTTGAGACAGGGTCTCACTAAATTTTGGATGGCCTTGCTAAGTTGCTGTAGCTGGCTGTGAACCTATGATCCTCCTGTCTCAGCTTCCCAGCTTACTGTTCTCAGCTTACTGGGATTACAAATATTAAATGAATTTTACTTGTTTATTTTTACTCTCTAAAACATAGCTGCTAGGATATATAACATTATGTGTGTGACTCATGTTATACTTTTATTAGACATTGCTGTTTTATAATCTGAATAGTTAATGAATATTTGCTGATTTTCATGGTAAAAAATGAATCACTTAATTTTGTTTGAAAATAAGTGTTGACACTTGTTTTTCTTTCCAAGTTTTAGTTTAGTTTGGACTATAAATATGGGTACTCTAATTTCTTTCTTTTTTTTTAGAAATATTCAAGCATAGAGGGATTAGATGGCTTGCTCAATGTTACTTAGAGAATTGATGCTAAAAAAAGTAACTGAAATCTCATGGTTTTCAAGCACATACTAGTAAATGGTAATCCATACAGAACAACAAAAATTGGCTATATAAAAATAAAAACAAATACTCAATAAATATTTCAGAGAAGTAACATGGGTTAATTAGGCTGTGTTGGCTTCCTTCTTCAAACCCTTCCACAAATGCAGCTGAATACAGTCTTTCTCAGGGAGGGCCTTTATTGATGCCACTATAAAAGGGCATAAATGAGATGTCCTGAACAATAGAATATAATTAACAGTACTCAGAGATGATATTTAAATAAATTAAAATGCAAATTAAATGATATTATGAGAGTGTCAGTATTAATAATTATGACTAAAACATGGAAAGTGGTGAATTTTTAATACTGGTTTTGATGAAATAATTAAAAATATAGTAGTCCCTGTATGGGACTTGAAGACAAGAGGTTGGCTTTTAACTGAGAGGAAGTTGTCTATAGAAACCAGTTTGTTGATGAGGGAAATAGATCTGTTTCCACAGAGTAAGTTACAATATGGCTTTACATCTGGGGAGTTAGATCCTTAAAGTTCTACATTGAACTTCAATACTAAAAACATCACCCATGTGGATAAGCAATTTTAGTAGTTTATAGCTTTCTTTTTTTATTATAAAGAATGGAAATTTTTCTGAAATTAAATATTATATAGCTTTTAGTATCTCACTTTTCATCATTACTAATAACATAGCTGTGATAATTTTATTAAAAAATAAAGATTTCTAATTCCTTGAAAAACACCCTCAATATTTTCTAGCATGCATGAGAAACTGAGCTGGGTTTCTAATACCGTAGAACAAACAAAAATCATATATCTAAATTATGACATGACAGACTCAAGGTTTACCAGCATATTTATATCTATTTGCCCACCTACAATACAAGTTTCTTGTAAGCAAGAACTTTGTCTTTTTTGCTAGCCTGAGAGAGCATGTGGTTCATTCTGAGTGATCAATAAATGCACAATAAAATAAATCCTTCGTAAAACAAAACAAATTGCCCTCAAAATTTATAATGGCATTGAAAATTGTGACATAGATTGCCACTTAATACAGAAAATGAGTTGGAAGTATATATAAGTAATAACTGGAAGAGCCTATGATTGCTATTTGGTTCTTACATCGCTGTGTTACTTTTCAACTAGTTTCTAAAGAGTCCTCATTTGCTTCCTCTATGAGGGAGTGATAAATATTGGTTGAGTACTTGCTATGTACCTGTCTCTGTGCTAGATACTTTCATAAACATCTCATTCTAATCTTTTGTTCTCATGATAATCTCAGAAGGCCATTCTCATTAACTTTATTTTAAAGGCGAGAGAACTAAACCTGAAACTATCTTCTTCATCTTTGTTAAAGTACCTAACCAAACATTTATTTCCCAGTAATATTTAATAAATGTTTATTGAATAAATATGCTAATAAGTACATATTACACATTTATTAAGACTCATATCCTCCATGTGCTTACAGTTTTAAATGATTTGAAAAATCAGAACGGACTAAAAATGTTAATTGGCTGTAGTTTTTCTTGGATCATATAAATAATATAGTTTTCAAATTAGAGGGTTTAAAACTAGTTATCAGGGATTAAAATAATTATAGGTGTTTTTTTCTACATATTTCTTCATAAACTGTTGCTATTCCTGATAGGAAATTTGTACTGGTGGTTAGGTGAGCTCTGTCTTCTAATTTACATGATACTCATTCTTAATTTGGTAGACCAGAGTATCTGCCCTCAGATACTCTCTTGTACATTTCTATACATTTTAAATTAAAAAGTAACTCCTTAAGGCAGATTACTTTTTCTTCTTGCATTGTTATTTATGACAATATTGGATTATGGACCTAGATCCAGCAATTTTTTTGTTGTTGTTGTTGATTAATTCTTCTAATAGTTTTGGCAAGAGGCCTGAAAACGTGAATTTCCTTTGACTACAGAAAAGGATAGCTAAGAGTGTGGTGGCTCATGCCTGTAATCCCAGTCTTTAGGAGGCTCAGACAGGAGGATCACAGGTTCAAGGCTTGACTCAGCAACTTAGTGAGGGCTTCAACAACTTAGCAAGACCCTGTTTCAAAATTAAAAAAAAAAAAAAAAAAGTCTCAAGTGTAGCTCACAGATAGAATACCCCTGGATTCAATCCCCAGGACCGCCCCCCCCCCCCAAAAAAAAAATGAAGATGAGGCTGGGGCTGTAGCTCAATGATACAGGCCTTGCCTCTCATCTGCAAATACCTGGGTTCAATGTCCTTGTAGTTTGGCTAGATTATAGAACTATATTGAATATTGCTTCAATACATTTCAACTTTTCTCAAAAAAGTGCATGCCTTTATTTTTTTTTTTTAAATCTAATACAGTGTGTGAAGAACTCACAGGATTTAGGTACATGGATTAATTTCTAGACATCATTGCTAACTTTTTTTTCTCTTTAATTGAAGAAAATTTAAGGGTGAGATTATTTTTGATCAGAATATATTGATCATCCTTTGATACCTTAAGGAGAAGGTTTTTCTAGAGGTCAGACTCTCTAACTTCAAATAACTTTTGGTCTTTTATTGCTTCTTCAGAACCTTTTATAGAAATATCACTTGGTGAATGAATGCAGGTAGGAATGATTGAGAGAAAATGCCAACTCTAAATGTTATATACAAAACTGCTTCCTTTGACTCATTCATTTATAACTAGATACTCAGGCTTCTTGATCTCTTTAGTGAATGAATAAGACAAGGAAATATCTCCTGTATGCTTTAGAAATTAATTATTTCTAAGAACAATTCTTGATAAACTGTAATTTGTCTTGGTAATATTTGGAAAGAGAGGTATCATATGAATTTAGATTCAGTTAACATTTAATACCTAATATATGCCAGGGAGTGCGTTAATGCCTTCTCAACCATTGTTAACTATGTTAAAATAAAAATCAACAACCAAGTATTTTTATTAAGCAACTCTCACTTTCTGTACCCATGTAGCTCTTTATCGAGTTTTCTACAGAAATTGTGGCATTGTTTGTTTGTTTGTTTGTTTAGGAAGAGTTAGAATAAAGAGTAAAAAATGTCAACTTCTTTCTCAAAAATTCAGAAAAAAGTTGCCTCTTTCTTGGTTATGTTATATGATTTGCAGATTTAATTCTAGTATTCCTTTGAGAAGATGTACTATTGCTATTTAGAGGTCTTAATCTGCCGTTAGCTCCTCCGGTAGAACACTTAGAATTAAGGTGTGTTGGTCTGTTTTTGGACAAAGGGAAAAATCAAGTCTTTTTACATTCAAAAGAAAATATTAACTTGGTCTCCAACTAAACATTTAAAATAGCTATGTAAAATTCTTGTAGCTTAGACACTAGCCCATGACCTCAATTTCTTATTGTGTATGTGAGAGCAAAAGACTTCGGAGAAGTATTATTTGAAAGGACAAATCCTAGAAACATACTGTGCGTTTATTTCCTTCATTCGAGATGCTTTTCATTTGAATAAATGATCAGAGTCTACAACTCTTGTCTATATTGCTTAGAATTCTTGTTGAAATGCCTTTCAGAATAGTAATTTAGTATTATCTTCTTGGTAGTAATCTAATATTGTGATTTAAGTTGACATTAGAAGGCTAAATGGTAACTACTTCTGCATTAATTTTATTTAACTAGTATTGAATAAATCTTATTATGTGTATCAAAGTACAGTTGTAATATATTTTCAAGGAATTCATTTTATAAATGTTTGTTTATCCCAATAATCAGTACAATTTATTTTTAGTTAAATAGTAGAAACCATGAACTTTGTAGTGCTTCTTTTTTTAATCTAAGGATCCAAGATTAATGTTTTTATTTAGTCAAAGAAGCAACCTTATTCTCAGATGAACTATTTCCTCTCTTTTTCTCCTCTGTTTTTTTAATCATTAAAATAATAGAGCTTTTAGAGCTTAATGAGGACTTGGGAGATCATCTGATCTAATTCCTTGGTTAGAAGGGGAAACTGAGCTTTAGTAGATCAAGTGATGGAGCCGAAGATGCACAAGTACTGAAAGACTGAGCTCAGACTGGAGTGTAAACTTTCTGGTTTCAAGTTTGATATGTTTTTATTTTAAAGTTTGGTATTTGTATATTTGTATTTTAATTATTCAATGATATTTAGGCTATTTATTTGAAGCTATATCAAAAGCTTTCTGGAAGTGTTCCAGGAGTAATAAATTGTAAAAACCATTTTTTTTTTTGGTCAGTTGAAAATGCCATCCAGAAATCTGTATAATTCAATCCTATATTCACAAAAGACATGAACTTTAATTGATTTTTGTCTTATTTAAATTATTTTTCTGTCAAATATTGAGTAAATAAACTTGTAAGCAAATATTCATAAAATTGTCCCCCAAATAATATGAATAAATGCATCTAAACTTTAAGAATTAAATTAGAAGGCTAGTAAAAAAAAAAAAGTGACAGTACTTAATATTAGAATATAAATTATTCAGAAACCAGGCTGCTTTTACCAAGCAGCAAGTTAGGACATGGAGTTTAATAAATATTGAATAATATAGGGAAGAAATGTGAATTTGATGAAGTTTGCTGGCAATTAGAGCAATTTATTTCACTATTAACATGACAAGCACTAAATGGAAATCAGCTATGGATGAAAATGCAATTTTATTGCTTGGTATTCCCAGTGCCATGTAATTAAATAAAGAAATGGGGTGAAGGGGCAAAGGGGGTGTCCATGGCTGATAATTCCAGGAAAGCCACCATCCATCATGCTGGAGTTTACTGCCTCCCCGTACTGAAATGGACTTTCCTTGAGAGTGCATGTACAGCCAGAGAGGGTATTATTTATAAAGTGCTTTTTTCCTACTTGAAAAATTGTATTTCAGATGGAAAGAACATAGTAACCTTGTTGAATTGGAAATGACAAGTACAATTAAATATTGTATTTGGGGGGAGGATGTGGAATAGATAGAAGAGTTTTTATTCTTAGTATGAAAACCAAAGCAGAATACGGCTGTATGTTATCTCCTATCTTGAACAAATAAGAATCTTATCTTATTATTTTTTAAAGCACTGAGTTGAGAATGTTTATCAATAGATAGGCATGTGTATCTCTGAATATATACTGACAACTTAATTAGCTATTTTTGCATATACAGCCAAAGCAAATATTTAACATATATGTAAACAGATTTGCCTATTCAAGTATTAAGTCCAACTTAATCATTTTAGCATGTCTAAAGAAGATATAAGGTATTTTATTTTATTTTATTTGAAACAAGTCTCCCCAGGTTCCTGAGAGTTTCACTAAATTGCTAAGGGTGTCCTCCAACCTTTGATCCTCCCATCTCAGCCTCCCAAGTACTAGGATTACAGCTGTGCACCACCATACCTGGCTGATAAAGGCTATTCTTAAAATGTATATTATTTTTAAATAACCATTTTGACTTTTGAATGTTTCTTTTCTAATTTATTATGTTTGCATATTTGAATTAATATACAAATTTCTCTTAATGTGCCGAGCAATAATTAGGAACCTAATGTATAACTATGGACATATCTAAATTGCATATGATTTATTTTTGTTTACTTTAAAATTTTATCAGTTGCTGGTATGTAGTTATTTTATGAGAATACTTTAATAAAAACCAGCAAGTTAGGCCATAATATTTTATATTCTAATATCTATTTTAGTTAGGCATATTGAAAATGTCTTCTGGGAGAATCAGTGAAAGAATCACTTCTTTTGACATTATATACATACGTGAGAATACCAATGCCAATCTCAATGCCATATATGGGGAAGGGGGGAAGGCGGAGGGACCTGGTGGAAAGCCCACCAAGTGCTATGTACATGTATGTCACCATCACTATGACCTGTATTATGATGTGAGACTAGAATGCACCAAGAAAAGTATAAAAAAAATGTTTTCAAAATATTAAAGGGTCATTGCTCTTTTTGCTTAGACTCATCTCATGATAGCTTCCCTTGCCAGAGAAAATGCATGGCTATAATACTTTGAATGTGAAGAGTTATGCGAACCACATTAGAATAACAGAATTACAAAAACATGTAATAACGGAATTACAAAAGCATGTAGTTCACTATTTTTTTTTTTTTTTTTTTTGCGATACTAGGGATTGAACTCAAGGGCATTCTACCTCTGAGCTATACTCCCAGCCCTGTTTTTTATTCTTTATTTGGAAATAGGGTCTCCCTAAGTTGCGGAGTGCCTTACTAGGTAGCTGAGGCTGGCCACGAACCCGGATCCTCCAGTCTCAGCCTCCCAAATGATGGGATTACAAGCATGCGCCACCACGCCCGGCTTTGGAGTTCACTTTTCTATGGAACCTTGTCCAATTAAATAATTTTAATTTTTAAAGAATTTTAATGAAATTATTTAAAATACTAAAAATATTAAGATATAATTTACACAAAATAATAAGGTCTCTTGCTCAGAGTAAGCACTTACAAAATAGCATATTAATACTGATACTAGACAAGTGGGTTTTTTTTTTTAAGATACTAGCTCTCCAAAAACATTATTATCTTAGGAAATAGATTTGGTTCTATGGAATGTACAAAAATGAAAAAGCCTTGGTTGGTATTGTATCTAGCTTCAAGAGAAAGACTATATTAATAATTTAAGTATTAAACATTTTAATTTGGGCCAGATGTGATGGTGCACGCTTGTAATCCCAGCATTTGGGAGGCTGAGACCAGAGGATCCGGTTTCGCGGCCAGCCTCAGCTACCGTGAGGCACTCTACAACTTAGTGAGACCCAGTTTCAAAATAAAGAATAAAAAATAGGGCTGGGGTATAGCTTGGAGGTAGAATGCCCCTGAGATAAACCCCAAGTACTGCAAAAAAAACAAAAAACAAAAAAACAAAAAAACCCAACATGTTAATTTGGCAGAATAGATTAATAATTCAATAGTAATTAAACATGTTAATTTGACATTTATAAGTTTGAATATATCTTTATTTTATGTGAAGAAAATTTTTTACTTTTAGTGTTTAAAGCCATTTTCTTTTAATTATATAAATATGTATATTTGTACATATATACTTATAAACTAACATCTCCAAATAACACTAAAATAATTAAGTTGTATAAATTAGAATATTTATAGGTTCTGACATTACTCTGGTCACATAAAAATCAAGAGTTCTTCATGTTGCTTACATTTTATTATATATTCCAGTGATCCTAATATATCAAATTATTCTAGTGATCTCTGCTGAACATGTTCAAAGGAACTTTAGCTTTTCTCATTACTAGAAGGGCTCAGGCTCTTGAGTAGTGAACCTGGAAATCTTGCAATGTGGAAAATGGCATATGAATTTTGCTCCAACCTGCCCCTCCTGTGACATCATCAGTTCTAGGAAAGAGTCTGCTGTAGTTCTGATATTTATCTGATATAAACACCCGCAGGCTTATATATACATTATCATTAATTTAATACATTTTGTGTACTTCTATGGGGCTGGCTTAGAAAATATTTGGACACCTGAATTGATTCCTGGGAATATGTCTCTGGTTATGCTACAAACAAAAAATATTTTGAGTTCTTTAGATCAAAGCCAGTACCATTGGCCAGCCTTGACAGGCACCAAACTTGTCTAGATCCACACTGACTTTAGTGTGTATAAGATATTTTGCAGGCCATCCCAGAAAATATTTTTATTACTACTGTATTAGGATAGTGTTTCCAAAATCGGGTTTAGTTTGGAATGGCATGGGAGAAAGAATTCGTTTTACTGGATTTACCTGATTGTCTGGGTCCATATTCTCACTGCAGTAATCCAAAATGACTGGCCACACATTTAAAGGAAGGAAGATTTATTCATAATTTGTTGGAAATTCTGCGTTCAGTCCCTGTGACACCAGTCTCTGAAACTCCAGGCATAGCAGCAGGAAGCAGAGTGTGCAAGGCTCCCCTCTCACATCCTGGAAGCCAAAGCAGAAGGAGAGCAGTGGGAGGAGGAAGGATATGTATCCTCAAGGCTACACCCTCCGTAGCAATCAAACTCTCTTCTAACATTGCTACTGTGTCCCTATGGGTTAGGGGGCATTCTAAACCAAAACCATTACACTGATCCATTCTAAAGTGTGAATCACCAAACATCCCTCAGCACTACCCCCAATTGTACAAAAGAGTTTCATAATTTCTTCTTCAAAATTCTTCCTTTAAGTGTTTACAGTGGATGTGCTATATACTAATATTTTGTTATATGCTAGGAATATAATGAACAATTCATACAATCTAGAAACTTAAAACCTTATGTGGAAAGCTATGTAATCAAATGCATGCAATACAGTGGAATAGGTACTGTGATGTACTGTGATCGTGGATTAGTCAGCTTTCCACCGTGCTGACCAAGGCACCTGACATCAACACCTTAAAGGAGGAAAGCTTTTATTCTGACTCACAGTTCCAGAGGTTTAAGTTTTCTGAGCGGTTTGAGGTGAGGAAGAACATCATGGCAGAAGGGCTTGGTAGCAGAAATCTGACAGGCTCATGGAAGCCAGGAAGCAGAGAAAAAGAGTATGAACAAGCACATACACAGGGGCCAGGGACAAAATATAGCCCCCAAGGGCCCACCCCCAATGTCCTACTTCATCCCACTATGCCCCACCTGCCTAGAGTCTCCACCTTGGTCCAGTCCTCCAGTCTATTCTGCCTCAATGGATGAATCTGCTGCTGAGGTCGGAGCCTTCATATCCCAGTCACTTCCTCAAAGTCCCACCTTTGGAAACTGCTGCACTGTGGACAGAGTCTTTAATGCCTGAACTCTTAGGAGATATTTCAGATCCAAACCATGATGGACAGACATTTTTAGGACTCCCTATTCAGGCACAATGAAATACTAAATATTAGTCTAGTATTAGGTTTCCAGAAGGAATTCATGGATGTTATGGATTTAAAATGAGATATGAAGCTGGGTACAGTTCAGTGGCACACTTCTAATCCCAGTACTTGGGAGGTTGAAACAGGAGGATTGCAGGTGAGAGGTCAGAACATGGTAACTTAGCAAGACCACATTTCAAAATTAAAGAAGAGTCAGGGATGTAGCTCACAGGTAAAATACCCCTGGGTTCAATTCGCAGTGAGTGGGGGGGGGGCTTTAAAACATAACAGTTAAGGTCATGAATATTTGACATTGAATGATACATTTGGGAAATGAAAATAGGTCCTTAATGCTAGAATATGCAGGGGGTTAGGGGGAGTGGGTTTTTAAGCTTGGTCCCAGTGTGTGAAATGAAGTGAGACCGAGAATAGGAACCCGGGGAGGAGTATGCCCACATCTCTCACCAAAACCTGTGTGGATGCAGGTGACATTTGTACAGCTGAGGAATACCAAAGGTTGGGGAGAAAAGATGACTCCATTTTGAATGTGTAGAATTTTGTTTGCCATTGGACCTTAAGCTGGAGATGCTGTATCATCAGGTCTATAGTTTACAGGAAGTGTTTAACGTAGATGCAATGGTGTAACTTTGGGGGAATGAGAAAGAAGTTCAGGGGCAGAATTCCAGTGCTCCAACAATTGACACATAAGCAAAAAAAAAAAAGTCTAGAAAGGAGATCAAGAAAGACCAATTGGAGTAGTAGGGTGGACAGGCGAAATTTTAATTTAAAAAAAAGTGTGATGCTCAGTGAAATGACTGGGAAGTGTGTATTAGCTTTAGGGCAGTTGGTGTCTTTGGTACCCTCATCAGACTGAGGAAAGTGGGAAGCTTTGTGAGGCTCTAAGAGCAATGAGGGTGGACAGCAGAGAGTGTGTATAGAGTATTCCACTGAGACTGTCTGTGAGAGAATAATATAGAAAATGAGGGTGTTCACTTGAGAGGGATTCAGCATTAAGTTGGTTTTATTATTGTCACTTTTATTGGAAAAATAGAGCAGGTGTATAGGATGTGAGAAATACAGCTTGAAGATAAGTTTTGGAAAGATTGGAGAGAGGGCCAAGTCATCAGGCAAGGTGTTTTTGATCTTGAAAGAGGTGGGAGAGAATGGGTTAAAAAAATGAGAGAAAGAAAACATGTCTGCTCACTGTGACTCATGAGACAAAGGTGAGCACAGACATTAAAAGTTGATGAAGTTCTTGAGTGGCTTCTTTCTTCAGGAACAGAGGCTGCCAGTGTCATGTTCTGAGAAAGGGAGATGGCAATGTTGAAGAGAGTTTGTGGAATGTGAGAATAATTGGAGATAGCTTTATGGAGATTGAGAAGGATAGGCAATAGCCTGCTCTAGGGAAAAGGCAACTCTGAGACACGTGTTGCCAAAAATAGAGCTCTGTGTGTGTGAACTGGAAAATCACTGGTTTGTACATCCTAGAAGGATGGTTTAAGGTTTCAGGGAATAGGTTCAGGGTTGGTTGGCTAGCATTTAAGTAATGGCTTAGCATGTTTAAAGATAGGTATGGCTAATACTTCTTGTGCATTAATCTTCCTCAATCCCAGATAATAGCTTAATATTCATTAGTTTTAGTGAGAAGTATTTTCCTGAAGAACTTCTCTTCAGTGTTTGGTTTTCTATTCTCTTTGTTACACTTCCCTCAGGATATTCTGGAAGTATCTTCTAGAAGTACCTGGGGGTTTTAGGAATTACCCAGCAGATACCATTAGAAAGGAATTTGTCTGTATTTTCATTTACATTTCCTGTTTTCCTGTTTTTTGTTTTTTGTTTTTTTTCTGTACTGGGGATTGAACTTGGGGGCATTCTACCTCCGAGCTATACCCCAAGCCCTATTTTTTTCATTCTTTATTTTGAAACAGGGTCTCACTTAGTTGCGGAGTGCCTCACTAAGTAGCTGAGGCTGGCCGCGAACCTGGATCCTTGGGTCTCAGCCTCCCAAATTCCCAAATGCTGGGATTACAAATGTGCGCCACCATGCTGGGCTCCTGTTTTTATTTTAATTGTTTCTAGTTTACTGTGTATGTGTGAATGTGTATGTGCATTTGTGTGTGTGTGTGTGTGTGTGTGTGTGTGTGTGTCTGTGTGTGTGTATGTGTACTGAGTATGTACTAAGCTACATTAAATGAGTACCCACTGCTACAGATATATAATTTATACAAACTTTTCAGTCATTCACACCTATTTTTTAGAAACATTTTTCTTTACAGGCACTTGTTTCTGATAACTCATTTTCATTTCTTTCCAGAAACCTTTCATTTGTACCATTTTCAAATCCCATGTTCAAATCTGTTCTTTCAATTTATTGTGCTTTCTGATATCTTTTTCTGTAGCTCTATTGAATATTTTGAATTCATATCAGGTAGCCCCTTCTTGAATTTCTAAACATCCCCAAAGTTTGATTCTGCTAGAAGCATCTTTAGGCAAGTCTTATTGTCAGCTATTTTGCTGGTACATATATGGCTTGGAATCTGCAGTATCTGATATTGCTTATCAGGTCTCTATAGATATCAAAGTCTAACTGTAAAAAGAATGGTAGAGAGTCTGTATTCTACTCTTCATATTGGGAAATTAGGAATGTTATCTATTTAAAAAATCATTTTTTCTCTATTTGCTTTTCCCCTATTTCCTCTGTGTCTACTTTTAATCTTTTCATAAAGTACATTTCAACAGATATTTTGTCTTCCCTGCTCTTCTACCTTGCATTAAATATTTATAAGATCAGCTCACTGTCTCAGGGAAAACATGGCTTCTGAAACAAGAATAGGGCAAGTATCAAAGGCTGCTCTGATTTCAAGCATTTGTCTTTATTTTAAAGGTACTCATTTTGATTTTAAGTTATTGATCAAGAATACTTGATTTGAACTCATCAAGACTAATGATTCTTTTGGGAAATATAGTCACACACTAAAAATAAAGTGGTCTGCTAGACAATTAAACAGGAATTCTAAGATACATTTCATATTCAGGAAGACTTCCAGACTGTCTCCCTTCTTTGCAACTCTCAGGGATTAAGCAATATCAAACACATGCTAGATAAATAGAGCCTGCCTTCAGGATTTACAAAGATCAAATGTCATTCCAACAAAGTGCCTCCCAATTTGTGAACTTAAACTGAAAGAAATAAATGTCTTTATTACTGTGGATAAAGAATCATCTCTATACTGACATGATTAAGCAGAGGGCATAAATAAACACAAGTAATTGGAGTGTTCTATCAATAAGTAAAACAGGGAGGAATCCTGAGCATCTTCCTGTGGGAAGTTCCATACAGCACTAAGCATAGAGGGAATGGCCATGAGGGAAATGCTCATGCTTGGCTGAAAGGTGCTGCTTTCTCTGCCCCTTCCCAAAGTCACCATTAAGTGATGAATCAGGGAGGCTCTCTGCTTCCTTTTGGTTCACTTACATCTGGAAAGCAAATGTAAATCTGAGAGTGAAGGGAAATAAAAGCCCTGTCTTCTCTTCTTTGCCACTCTTCTTCTTCCTCTTTTCTTTCTCACCCCCTTAACTCTCCTATGTCCTTTATTCCTCTCTCCTCTCCTCCCTTTCATCTTTCTTTAATGCCTTTTAAGGAATGAGTCTATTATTTTCAGCATAAACAACTGTTTATGTGCCTATGTAGAAATAATAGCTTCAAAATGAAGGGAAAATAATTTGTTTACATAAGAATAAAAGAAAATAGGTACTCACTGTTTTCTTAACAATCATAATAAATGTCATCCTAAGAAAGAAATCCCACTAATTAACTGAAGCAAGGCTAAATTATTTACTCGTGTTTTATAGGAGGTCATAATGTTTCATCCTTTTGGAAGTTCACAAGAGCCATTCATTTGTTTCTTCAGTTACAGAAATAGTTTGAATTTTGTGAAACTGTTTTTCTAAAAAAATAGAGTAAGTGGTTGCTTAGAAAATGTGGGGACTCATATTTTGCTAATCCTGTGTTGTACTGCAATTATATGGAGTAATAAAATAGAATCTAATTCACCCTTTATTTTGATGGCCCATAGATTTAAACACATGGAATTGGGAGTAAAAGCTCTAATGATACAAGGTGGATTCTGCTCTACTGAGATATGACTAAAGGAAGTATTCCAAACTAGGCAGATTTTGCATGAATAGCTTATGCCTACTAAAGACAAATATATTGTAAATCATTTGTATTAAACCTATTATCTTTTTATAAGCACATATCTAATAACTCCAGAGAAAAGTGTAAAGAACTGATGATTTTTCTTAATTTTCCTTCCCAGGTGACATCCGTGTCATACTCCAGTGACATAGGTAGTGTTGGCTTCTTCATACAAGTGTGAAAACTAAGATTGACATCATTTAAGTAAAGTGACCAAGATAATATGTCTAATAATTAGTGGTATCAATCTGTCCAAATTCAAATCGGATGCTTCCACAACTGCCTCATATTAGCTAATGGTAATAATGAGAGGGCTATCAAAGGCAGCAAGGCACAGTGATGCTCCACTGTGTCCTTTATTACATCCTTGTGATAAAGGGTATCTCTGCCCATAGTACCACTGATATAGCACTAGATTTAAAACCTTACATTTTACCCAACATGTGTGCATTTTACCTTGAATACAGAGTTTTAGTTTCAGATGTGAAGTTCCATGCTGCACAGTATTTTTTTATATTAAAAAAGAAGACGTAAAATCACTTGTCAAATAGTGTTGTCTGTGCAAATAGTAATATCTTGAATTTTGTGGTCTAACCTATAAATCCATATGCATCAACCCTGAGTAATAGTTTATAACAAAATAGTTACTATGGTGGAAGTATCTCCTAATTTGTTTACTCACATATGTCTAATACCTAGGATGTTGCTGATCAAATCAGATGATTGATGCCATTTGAATAAGAGTCATATGTACTGTAGTTTAGACTAAAACGTGTTTGTGAGATATAATGCTCATATTTCTTTACATGAAATATATTGGTTTCTAGTTTTGAGGTCAATTTATTGTACCCTATTTCATGATTTCAGACTATGCATTGTTAGGGAATTTAATGGCACCTAATGAAGACATGATTTTTTAAGCTTATCTTTATATAAAACTATAAAAAATGGGCATGAGGAAAATATAGGAAATGATAACATAATATCTGGGGATATTATATTATCAGTATATGACTGGGGTGAAGGAAGCTATGGTAAGAAAAAGCAAGTCATGGAATCAGGAAAGGAAAGGTTTATAATATTTTCAAAGTTTTATAAAAGCATGCCAGCATATACCAGCTAATAATAATGATCCAGCCAGATGATAACTACTTAACTGTCCAAATCTTTCAGCATGATTCACAGGGAAACACTTATAATGAAGGCATATTCCTGGCTTAATAAAGGAAATCAATGAAGAAATCTGTTTTGCTTTCTAGATACTCTTTTTGAATCAGAAATATTATGTTAGGGATGGAGTGTATTTATGGACACCTGAATGAGGTACATGCAGAGGTGTTCCTACATTTTTCTAAAATGTAACTTTATAATGTCTGAGTATAACAGAAGTACTGATATTTGCACATTAGAGAGGTATGTTTGCCAAGAGTCAAAAAGCATTGCTGAAAAGTCAAGCCAGGTGGTATATGACTATAATCCCTGCTACTCAGGAGGTCAAAGCAGAGGCCTTGCAAATTTGAAGAAACATGAAGAGACCCCATCTCACACACACACACACACACACACACACACACACACACACACACAGAAAGAAAGAGGATAAAGCTAATATTAGAACACAGTTTCTCTGAGTTTACTTGTAATGATTCATCTGAAAAATATAGGTAATTGCATCTCCCTTATGTGTTGAGCATCTTATTAGATAAAGAAGTAACTATATTGAATATTACAATATTACTTAATGCTGGAACCTAGTTTGCAATAAGTGCTTGCCTTAAAAATACACTCCCTTTTGCCCCAGATACATCTAAAATTACTGCCATCTCAGTTATTAGTCACTATTAAAAAGAGATCTTCTAGAACACTATTCTTAATCTTTTTTTTCAAATGTTTTCTTAATAGACCGATATCCCTTGTAAACCTGTTCAAAGTTGTGGAGATTCTTTTTCTGTTTTCTTTTGATATTCTTGCAAGAAAAATGCAAATATACTATTATATTGAACATTTGCAGTCAATTTCATGAAGCTCTTGGTTAAAAAACAAATACTAATAACCAGACTATATAAAAAAAACTCCAAAAACTGAGTAGCAAAAATAAACAAAATAAGAAAGAAAATACCCAAATAATCAAATAATACAACTTAAAAATGGATAACAGACCTAAGTAGACATTTCTCCAAAGATGACAGACAAATGACTAATAAGTGTATGAAAAAGTGCTCAACATCTCCGGTCATCATAAAAATGCAAATCAAAACCATAATGAGATAGCACCTCAACCCAATATGAATGGCTATTAATGAAAGGATAAAAAATAAAAAAGTACTGGAGAGTGTGTGGAGAAAAGGGAACACTTGGCATAGTGTTGGTGAGAATGTAAATGAACACAGCAATTATGGAAAACAGCATGGAGGTTTCTCAAAAAAATTAAAAACCGAGCAATCATAGAATCCAGCAATCCTATTATCGGACATATATCCAAAGAAATCAGTACATCAAAGAGACATCTACACTCCCACATTCATTGCAGCACCACTGACTGTAGCCAAGCAGTGGGGACAACCTAAGGGTCCATCCGTGGATGAATGGATAAAGAAAATATACATATACACAAGGGAATACTAATCAGACATAAAAATGAATGAAATCCTGTCATTTGCAAAAATATGGACAGAACTGG
The DNA here is from genome assembly GCA_004027655.1 of Graphiurus murinus. Lineage (NCBI taxonomy): Eukaryota > Metazoa > Chordata > Mammalia > Rodentia > Gliridae > Graphiurus > Graphiurus murinus. The sequence continues at coordinate 19,964 of PVLC010006934.1, forward strand.
AGATTTTTACATTAAGTGAAATAAGCCCAGCACAGAAATAGAGTACTGTGAGTTCTAGTACTTGTGTCACTGAGTTATATACCCCCCTTTTAATGTTTAGGTAAGACCTCAATAAGTTATTGAGGCTGGCCTTGAATTTGCAATCCTCCTGCCTCAGCCTCCCAAGTCCCTAGGATTATAGGCATGTGTCACTCATATGTAGAATTATTAAAAGAGAAAGTTTATTTCATGGAAGTTGAGAGTAGAATGGTAGTTACCAGGGGTTAAGGAGAGTCAGAAAGAGTGGAGCATGTTTGATCAACGAGTACGAAGTTATACAGAAAAGAGTAAAAGGTTCTGGTGTGCTACACAGAAGATGAGTGTAAGTAGTATGTACTGTATATTTCAAAAAGCTCTAAGAAGTAGTTTTGAATGTTTTAACCATAAAGAAATGTCTGAGAAAAGGTATGTCTAATCTGATTTTAACATTACACAAGATATACATTTATCACACAGTATCCTGTTAACAATTTTTGTTTTCATGTATCATTCAATAAACAAATTAAAAGCTTAAAAGACAAACAAATGAGGCTTGTATAATAACAAAATGTTTTATTTAATAGTCCTATTTGTATTAGACTGCTTACATTGCTTTTATGTAATTGTTATGTGAAATTGAAAGTGCTTTAAAATGATAAAACCAAGAGCATATGAATATGGGTCATACAAAAAAATGAAACAAAGCAGAACGTGCAAGTAGATATTCTCGGGAGACCTGTTCAGCAGAAGGGCACAGTGTTAGATGTAATTTGTTTATTGACAATCTCCGACAATGGTGCAATGAACCAGCAAACATCACAAAAGTAATGAATCCTTTCCTTTTTTAAGTAATTATATTTGAACAGTTCAAATTAACCTGTGGTTTGAGGCTACTGCTTGGGTGAACTAATTTGCTGATGTAATGGCTTTTTCTCATTTTTGCTTCAATGATTTAGGTAAGAAAGGAGGGAAATGAAAATGTGGGGCCATGAATTTATACTTTAGGGAAAGTAAGTCATATGCAAAGACTGTCTCCAGCAGATACAACTTCAGACACAATAGTTAAAATGTCAAATAAGAAACAAAATTTTCACCATGCTAGGCTGCAGTACTGTAAATAAAACAAACTGAATCGAAAGAGATAGTTTGGTGAATCTTTATAATAGTTATTTCACAATCTTTTCAAACAACACACCGCTGTTGGGTTGGACTATCATTGCTCATTAGTGCTTGAAATCTAGTTTTCCAGCGGCCTGCTGCTTATCCTGACGCCTAGGATGGCTGATATCATGCTGGCATTATTTGAGCTATTATTTCTAAATAATGCTATATCATTACCTATGTGTCTCTGCCATTATTATACATAGATATCCAGTAATGAGACTTAAAGAAAAATTTCAGGGGAAGTTAGAAAGATTTCATAGTGCCTAGGATAGTTCTTGTAAATAGTTGACACAGTAAATATTAGTAGAAATAAAGAAATACACTTAAAACTATTATATGTTTTGGAAACCAATGGTATTTAACCCATTATTTTTTATAATATATATTTTATAATATATTTGTAAAGACATTCGACTTCCTCCATAAATTTGGTATCCTAATATTGAAGCATGCAATTATTCAATTATCAAAAAGGGATGGGCCAACATTAATGCCAATATTTGGATCTAATGGGCCCATAGATGATTCATAAATATATGGCAAAAATAATTGATGTCAGTATGAATTAGAACTCCTGTCTTCTTTATAATGTATGAGAGCAATATAGCACAGTAGTCTGATGTTAGTTTAATTTCTTATATATTAGCTGTGTATGATCTGAGATATGCTATTGATGATGCTTCATTTTCTTGATCTATAAAGTGGAAACAATAACTATAATATCTATCTGACAGATTATAATAAAGATTAAATGAGATAATTTAGGTAAAGCATCTAACCCAGTGGCTAGCATTTGGAAACGGGAGCTCACAATAAATGTTACCTATTATAATCATAATTGTTATCACCATGAGCAGAAAAATGTTTCACAATGAAAAGATTTGCTACAGAATATATCAAGACTGTTGTTTCCAGGTTGAAGAAAATAACATATATCCATTTGAAGTAGTCTCTCAGCACTTGGGATCATAATTTCTGGAACTTCCTTTAGCTTTGGTTGATCTGACATCTACTATGTCCATTAAAATGCTCCTTGCTTAATTTCTTTCTTAACAAAAACATAATTTTGCTATGCATGGGCCTGCCTTGGTTGTATCTTTTGAAGGCAGCTCTGCAAAAGAGCATGTTCTTTAATTCCTTTGCTGAAGCTCTTGCATATAAACAGGTTACAGTGAGGATCCTAAGAAAGGGCACAGATGGTAGTATCTCAGACAGGACATGGAGGCTGGGCGTTCCCCAGGGAGAATAAAACAGGGAGGAGGAACCCTTTTGCCTACACTGATATTCTTTAAAGAACCCTGCAGACTGGGCAGGGGCTGATGTTCCCGAAGGAAGCCTACTATCCAATAAGGAAAATTGTTCTCAAGTTTCTCTTTCTACCAAAAGAAAGCTATGTTGTCACAGATCACTGTTTCCTAATTCCTCATAGCAAAGTTAGGGTGTAATAAATATGCAACATTTGTTATCACCATGAGCAGAAAAATGTTTCACAATGAAAAGAAGATTTAGAATTAGATCACCCCAAAAGACAGGCAAATCTGAGATTTTATTTATCCATGAAGGGAAGCTTGTGCAAAGCATTTCACTCTATATAAGAATTGATCTCTTTTACCATGTGGTATAGAGTGAAATTGATCTTCAAACAGCAAAAGAGGTGAGCATGGTAAAAATTGAGTGTCCTGTCTCCAGTAGTCTAAAAATTACAACTATATCTAAACTATGAAGCTGGCCAAATCATCTTCTAATTAAGTTCTTTATAAAATGTTTGATTCCCCAAGAGCCCCATTTTGAAAAAATCACTATTATAAAAAATTAGTTATAGTAAGATGATACTTTTGCCATGTATTTTACATTTCAAAGTGTCAGACTTCAACATTGTCCTTCATCTTCAAATAAGCATGATTTTTATTTATGTGAAGTTCATTATTTTTGTGGATAGATTAAAATATTTTACTTCAAAATTCAAATATTTTTATGTTTACATTTATCAGCTTCCCATATAGTATTTTAAGGAAGTTTATTTAAAAATATCTTTATAATAAATAATGGAGTTATTGCTAATGGCCATTCAATGTACATTATATCTAATTTAAAGTTACATTTTAGTGTATAATATGCATACTTTTCTATCATCATTTTTCAGTACTTTGGAAACATGTCTCATATAATTCCAGATTATTATACCAAACACATTTATCTATTTTTAAATATCCAATAATAGATCACATAATGTTTTAATTATTTGATATTTCAAGTATTTTTTATGTTTTAATTCATTTTTTTTTATTTTTTATTTTTTTTTATTTTTTGCAGTACTGGGGATTGAACTCAGGGGCATTCTACCTCCGAGCTATACCCCCAGCCCTATTTTTTATTCTTTATTTTGAAACCGAGTCTCACTAAGTTGCGGAGTGCCTCACTAGGTAGCTGAGGCTGGCCGCGAACCCAGACCCTCCGTTCTCAGCCTCCCGAATGCTGGGATTATAAGCGTGCACCACCACGCCCGGCTCATTTTTATTTTTTTATAAAATAAAAATATTAGCTTTAGTTGTTGGTACTTTATGAAAGCTTATGAATTTTTTAGCATTATAACATTTATGACAAAATAAATTATGAAATATTAGCTTTAAGACACAGGCAAATCTGTATCATACTCTTACTAAAGAATTGATTTGTTTTTATCACAAAGGGTTCATCAATATTTCAAAATGTCATTTTGGGTAGGGATGAAGGAGAATGAGAAAACATATCTAACAAGAGGTTGGTGTTTGCTTAAATAAAATAGTTTTTGTGTATGCATGTATCATACATGCATGCTAATTTTAGGTGAAAGGCCAAACAGTTTTATTTGATAATCTATATTATATATTGTTACTACATAAGTATAAGGGCAATTATTATAAAAATTTGTGATTTTTACAAGTATCTGTATACTAAAGAAATGATAGTAGCCCTAAATTTGTATTAAAATGTGAATAGTAGTACTTGTAAGTTGACTTAAAACTCTGAAATAACTTCATAAAACAAGATCCTGCAGGAAGAGTTTAGCTTCAAGAGGTATAACTAGGAAGAGAGTAACCATGTTATAATGAAGCAAAGGTTAGCAATATTGTCATGTCATTAACCATTATCCTCAGAGAGGATCAGTGCTGTTGAAGTCCAACAGAGTTGGAATCATAGAGAAGAGCCTACCTGGATGGAATAGTAGTTGTTTAGCTATGCATAGACTTCCCACCAAAGAGTGTGAGTGTGTGTGTGTGTGTGTGTGTGTGTGTGTGTGTGTGTGTGTGTGTGTGTGTAGCACCTGATAATGAGTCTTAAGTTTTATGCCCAGGTGACTTCCTTGCTGAAAATCTAAAAGTCTTTGTTGGCTTGCTCTCCAAACTCTTCTTAAATAATTCTTCTGATTTTCCACTTTCATATGGCAGCCAGTTGGCATATGAGATGTAGTCCAAAGATCCACCGTCTGAAGTGCTGAGGAGAACAGAGAATGAATCTGGGGTAGGGACAGTGTCCAAATTATCTAGTACAGAGACAGAGAGAAAAGAGGATGAAGATGAAACACTAATTTAGTTGTGCTCTTTTGAATGCATTTAGTTTGATATTCCTTCAAGTATTATTAGATATTCCTTGAAATGTCTGTGCAAACAATTGAAGAGCTATTACATATGATACTTCAAATGGAATATGTCTGTGTCATATTTATTTTTTCTGGATTAGAAGCAGATGGAATTCTCTCATTGGAAACCATTAGTCTTCTGCTTCTTTCTTGATTAGTCTCCTTATTCCATTTTATAATTCTCTGACATGTTCCAAAATAATTTATTGATAAGTAGAAATTGGTAGAAAGGTGCAAGTGTCTGCAATATCGATCTGTCCCTCTCTGATAGTTAAGTCTTGATCAAGACTAACCATACTCTGAATGCTGACCATCGTGGTGTCTTCCCCTAATTACTAATATAATATTATAGCTTAAATTTGAGATACCACTTATAAAGTACCTAATATAAAGCTGCTCCATGTATTGATTGTTCAGTGAATAGTAGCTATCCATGAGTTGTTTAGAGATTATCCAAGAAGTTCTTATGGATTGCCAACAGAGCTTGATCAATCTTAGTGTGATCTAATGGAGATAATCTCAAGAAAAAATTGAAAACATGAGCCGGGCGTGGTGGCGCACGCTTGTAATCCCAGCATTTGGGAGGCTGAGACCGGAGGATCCGGGTTCGCGGCCAGCCTCAGCTGCCTAGTGAGGCACTCTGCAACTTAGCGAGACCCGGTTTCAAAATAAAGTATAAAAAATAGGGCTGGGGGTGTAGCTCGGAGGTAGAATGCCCCTGAGTTCAATCCCCAGTACCGCAAAAAAAAAAAATAAATAAAAAAAAAAATTGAAAACATGAAGAGTCAACTACATGAAATTTGGTTTTGTTGAATTACTGGCAAAAAAACAAAAAAGATTACTAACTAGAGTTTTATATTTTCTTCTTTTTGCCCAAAATATAAGTATTTGATTTGACTAGAGACAACAAAAGCCAGGTGTGGTGGCACATACCTGTAGTCCCAGTACTTGGGAGGCTAAGCCAGGAGGATTGCAGGTTGGAAACCAACCTCAGTAACATATAGTTAGGCTCTCAGCAATTTAGTAAGACCCTGTCTCAAACTAAAAAATAAAATAGGGCTGAGAGTGAAGCTCAGAGGTAGAATACCCGTGGGCATTCTATCATAGTATTATATCTATAATTTACTGTGCAGCTACTATATATCTGTTACTTTAATTATTGCCAGCCCTACCAATATCATTGCAGTATTGCTGTGATTCACAAGGATTAAATAACTTGCATAGTACCATAGAACTCATAAGAAGCAGCAGGGATTTGAGCTCAGTTACCTGACTCGAAAACTCTTATTTTCTCCACCAGATCATGAAGTTATGGTGGACAGTGGTTTGCGTGTGTGTGTGTGTGTGTGTGTGTGTGTGTGTGTGTGTGTGTGTGTGTGTATGATACAGTAAATGTATGCATATTGATTTTCTCTTCCTTTGGGATAGAGATGCATGGAGATGTTTGGGTTTTAAATGTGAAAGTAACAGTCTATGTCACTTAAACACTCAGGAATTCCACTATAGCTGTGTGATCAACTAATGTGCTTCCTCTTCATTTTTTGGCAGTGTTTTAAGTCACATTTCTTAGTGTGCTGATTTGCTTCTTATGGGTGCTTTGAGTAATTTCTATTAAGTAAAGATTGATATTTAAAGGGACTTTATTATGTAAATAGCGATATTTAAAAAGCAAAAAGTCACCCATGCATTGAGGACATCAATATATCAGACTTTTAATTGACAACTTGCAAGACCTGCTTGTGATTTATAGCTCGATTACAAACTCACTCTCTGCTCTGCCAATGGAATTGGCAATATTTTTCTAGCCCAGATGGTGCATTAGCCTTGGCCAGCTGGTTCTCCCCATGCTGCCTCATCACAAGACCACGCAGCAAATATTGCCACGTATGACCCAGATCAGGAGGTAATGTGGCAAAGGCTTCATGCCTGGCTTTGCCCTCGGGGCATATGGAAGTGAACCTGAACGAGATTTATGCATCCAAAATTTTACACTCTATCAAGCCCCTCCAGTCATTCACTTTCCTGATGACTTCAGATGCTGTTTAGACTAGTCAAATAGAGCTGTATTAACTTATGCAGAGTTTAAAACTTGTTTTTAGTGTACTTTCTTAAATTTTCATATTCCAATAATTTTGCCAACTTTAAGGTTATAATTTTAAAAATTCAGCCCCTATTAAACTTAAAAAGGTGTATTTTAAAGAGTTTTAATATTCTAAGTACAGTTTGGTTAGAACATAAACAGTTATAAAAGGAGATTATTCTCACAAATTTAAGTCATACAACTTTTGATAGAGTGACTGACAATAGCTAGTATGTATTATACTTTACAAATGGAAATGAGTTTGTATATATAACTTGAGTAAAATAATTGCTATAATTTTAAGATTTAAGATTTTGAATGATAGAAACAGAGATGGAGAATCAAAATAAAAGGCTATTTGCTATAAAAAAAGACTCACTTCAAATATATTTTAGATTACTCAGGGAAGAATAGACACAAATTCCACACACTTAGAGTTCTTCTGGTTCTCTCTCTAAAATTGTTTTCTCATAAATAAAATATATAGGTATTCTATAACATGTTTTGCGTATTTTTATTCTTCTACATAGTTTTTCTATCAGATTGAATTAGGTAATAAACCCTATGTTAGTTTCATATTTGCATATTTGCAATAGCAAAATAAAAGTGGAATACAAATCATATCCTTAAAAATGTAGTTTTTATTTTCTTTTAGTCACATAATGCTATAACAATAATAACTGTAAGATACTACCCCCTTATTACATAATAAGTTTGGTTAGTATTATCAAAGGAAAAGTGACTTTTATGTTCACTGTCAATTCTGATCCCAATTTCATAAGGGAACTAATAGAAAAATATTTTTAGTATTAAGAATATATTCTTTCTCTCTCTGTGTATATATGTAGATAAGTTTATATATATACATGTAGACATCATCTTATATACATCATATATACATGTATATCACATAGATGGCTTCTACTCAACTGATTTTATCAATACTAATTGAAAATATTATGTTTGCATACATTTTTAGTAAAGATTGTTGACTGTATTAGATTATGTGAGGGTTTTGAAAATGATTTGAAGCTATTCTATACTGAGAGTTATATCAAGTTATAAGAGGATGAAAATTTTATTAAGGAATAAAATTATTTAAAGTATTCTGAAATTGTTATTTTTATGTAATATATAATTTTCATATATTTAAAAAACATGTATATGCTTGACAGTATATGTAGATTTTTCTAAGAACTTTATTCAGGATTATTTTGGGGGATAATTCTTGAATTAAAAATAAAATCTAGGTTACTGTTTATGTGGATTTTTCGAAGAACTTTCTTCAGGATTATTTTTGGGATAATTCTTGAATTAAAAATAAAATCTAGGCTACTGTCTACAGCCACTGTCAACAGGCTGACTTTTCTTTGTTTTTATAGATCCTCCTCCTCCCTCCATTTGTATTTTTATTTCCTGGGAGTTATACATTTATATATTTAAGTTTTGGGGACTTTATTTTGGTTCATTTAATTTTTAATTTTGTATTTAAAAAATTTGAAAATAATCTCTTGTTGAATTTTAGATACATTTTCACTTGATCTATTTATTACATTCATTGATACATAAAATATAAATGGCCCTATAGTTGACATTTTAGGTTCACACAGAAAAGATTAAAATATCATCTAGTTTTTAAAGCTTCACTTTTTTCTATTCATAATACTATAACCCAGATTTCTGTCATGTCAAGGGTCATGGAAAACATCAGCAATCTAAACTGTTTACCATGATATACTTACAATTAAATAGAAATATTTGCTTATTACTCAATTAACTTTGCATTTATCATAATCTTTCAGATTGGTTAATTTTATGGCTAGACTAATTTGAACAGGGATATTAAGGCGTATTTGACTATCATCACTATTTTTATCTATGATTATATTACTAATAGTTGTACTCACTATTAATATCACAAGCTGGTGGTAGTTGGTAGAGGTGGAGTCTTCAGAGTTCATTGAACTAGTGATAAGGGTAAAATTCCAATTACTTTTCTACCATGATCAAATTCCAACATTAAGGAAATTATTTCACTTCCTAAACCTCATTATTTTCAAGGTGAAGAAATTATATATTTAAGTTTTTTCCAATTATAAAATTTTGATTTAAAATATACTTTAATAACATGTACAGATGCTCCTCAACTTATGGTGGAATTATGTCCTGATTTTCATAAGTTAAAAATATTACAGCCGGGCATGGTGGCGCATGCTTGTAATCCCAGCATTCGGGAGGCTGAGACCGGAGGATCCGGGTTCGCGGCCAGCCTCAGCTACCTAGTTAGGCATTCTGCAACTTAGTGAGACCCGGTTTCAAAATAAAGAATAAAAAATAGGGCTGGGGGTGTAGCTTGGAGGGAGAATGCCCCTGACTTCAATCCCCAGTACTGCAAAAGAAAAAAAAAATTACAAATTGAAAATGCAATTTTTTTCTTGTGGTCTTGAGGATTGAAACTAGGAGCATTCTACCTCTGAGCTACACCCTTAGACCTTTCTATTTTGTTTGTTTTGAAACAAGGTGTTCCTAGGTTGATCAGACTCTACATTGCTGAAGCTACCCTTGAACCTGCAATCCTCCTGTCTCAGCCTCCCAAGTACTGGGATTACAAGTGTGTGCCACCATGCCCAGGGTGAAAATGCATTTAATATATGTATCCTATCACACAGCATAGTTTAGAAAGACACACAGTAGAGTATCAGTTGTTTCCCCTTGTTATCCTGTGTTTGAGCTGGATCTGCAGCTCACTGCTACTGCCAGGGTTCTGTGAGAGCATCTTACTGTATGTTCCTAGTCCCAGATGAGATAAAAATTCAAAATTCAAAGTATAATTTCTCTTAAATGCATATTCATAAAGTGGAAAAATCCTAAATTAACCATTGTTAAGTCAGTTTCTGTAAGAAATATTTATATTGGCTAAGAGGAGTAGTGCACCTCCATAATCCCAGGTACTCCAGAGGCTGAGGCAGGAGGATCCCAAATCCAAAGCCCACTTGGGCAACTTTGGGGGAGGGGACCCTGTGCCAAAATTGAAAAGTAAAAAGATCTGGGGATGTAGTTCAGTGGTAGATCACTTGTCTAGCAAGCCTAGAGCCCTGGATTCAATCCCCCATACTGGGATAAAACAAAAACAAAAATTTTTAATTCAGAGGGACTTTTGCCATCTTTAAATCCTAAAAGTAGAAGTTGAGTGTTTGGTAATTGAGAGAATTCAATTTTCTAAATTCAAAATGGTTTGAATTTTTTAGACAAAAGGATAAAAAAGCAAAAGTGAGATTTTTCCCAAAAAATTCAGTTTCAGAATTATAGCCAAAGACATTAAGGACTAGTCACTTAATATCAGTTCCCTCATCTGTGAAATAGATACAATGTAATTCTGAGTGTTATGATGAATTATAATGATCCATAGACCAACTACAGACTCTTATTTTTATGCCATTTTCCCTTCTACAATTATTTTTAAAAAGCCTCATAAAATACTTTTGAAAAAATAGACATAGACATCCTGCAAACATTTACAATGTTATGAGGAGAATGCTTATCAGGGATTTAACATATACTCTGTTATATGTGATTTTACCAGGGAAGAATTTAACTTGAATATAGTTATACATATTCAGACTTTATAACTCAGAACTCCCCCACAAATCTATAACGTTAATTAAATTACTTGCTTTGTGTCCAGTACTGTGGTACATCCTACACTGAACTCATCAATAGATCTCCATATAAATGTAAGAAAAATAGATGTCTATGTTCTGCGATAGTGCTCAAAAAAACACACTAAATGGCACCTGTGATCAAACAACACATTTAAAGTAGGTTTTACCATCCTTGCACAAATGAGTCTAATTTGCCATTTAACAAGTAAGTTTTTAAAAATCCAGTGAAAAGCCTTTAAAAAATACATGATAGGATATGATAAAGCTGCTTAAAACATAGTCAAGACTAATTTGCAATTCAACTGACAGTGTATACAAGTTATTTCCCCACATCCTTGCTAGCATTTGTTACTGTTTATATATATATATATATATATATATATATTTTTTTTTTTTTTTTTTTTCGGTACTGGAGATTGAACCCAGGGGGATTCTACCTCCGAGTTATACCCCCAGCCCTATTTTTTATTCTTTATTTTGAAACAGGGTCTCACTCAGTTGCGGAGAGCCTCACTAAGTAGCTGAGGCTGGCCATGAACCTGTGATCCTCCTGTCTCAGCCTCCCAAGTTCTGGGATTACAAGTGTGCACCACCACAGCCGGCTTTTGTTTGTATTCTTGATGATTGCCATTCTAACTGAAGTTAGAAGGAATCTCTGTGTAGTTTTGATCTGCATTTTCCCTGATTGCTAATGACCTGTATGTTTTTTCATATATTTTTTGGCCATTTGTATTTCTTCTTTTGAGCTCTTAAGTGTTTCTTAGAGTCATTTGTAACCTATATGTTCTCTTTTGTTCATTAGTATAGTCCATGGGAAATGTTGTTCCCAACAACATGCAAAAAGCTGGGTAAAAGTCATTTCGGTCTTAAACTGCTTGGACAGGTATGGGTGTTATGACTTGATTTTCACATACTCATGTCTACACAGCTCAAGTCCAGCTCTTATTCCCATAGTGTGTTTCCTACTTTATTGGGTGGTGTGGTTTGGTAGAAGTGATATTTGAGAGAAGTGACCATATACAACAATTGGGTGTGGAAATGGTTGATTGTTTTTCTAGAGCCTCTCATAACTTTCAACTAGATTAATCATTTGTACACACTAAAACAGACACACATTCACCCTCACATGATTATTACGGTTTTATTTTCAATCTTGCTCTATTAAACTGCATTCGCCCTATGCGAACACCTTTTTTGTTTGTTTTCTTTGTGTTTATCCTGTCTGACACAATATCTACTACATGTATGTCCAATATTTGTTACACTAAACAAAATTTCATTCATACTTTTTCAACTTCACTCGTCCATTAATGAGTTCACTACACACACACACACACACACACACAGAGAGAGAGAGAGAGAGAGAGAAGAAATAGCATAGTATGTGATATGTGACTGTTTGCCTGTTATTATGAGAAAAGCATCTCACTGGAAAGGAAGAGATCTTACCTTATTGGAACTCATCCGTCCACTAATTAGCTGTGTGCCCTAAGGAGCTTAAACTTCCCTGGGGCTCGGAATTCACAGCCATTAAACGAGAGAGGTGATTTTTAGGCTCCCTTCCCATTGAAGTCAGAGTCTAGAATTTTTAATTTACATTATGGATTTTTTTAAATTTATATTTCTCTTAATTTTATTTGGTAAAGACTACTACACATACCAAACAATGCTATGTATTGTTGTGCATATATGTTCGTGAGTGTACACACATGAGTAGCTGGAAGAGGCCTGGTGAGATTTGTAGTGGCAGCTTTGACAGTGGGAGAAGGACAGAGGCTTATGTGTGGATGTGAAAATGGTCTTTGTTTTATTCTCATATCTCTTGCTATTATTCAAATATATACAACTACATATATGACTAATATAATTTAAAAAATATAAGAATAAAATGGATAAAACATGAAAACAATGCTGGGAAAACAATTGTTATATTTTTATTTTCTAAAACAGTCTACTCTGTTATCAATAACTGGCTCTTAGACTTATGTATGGAATTTTTTTAGTAAAGGACATGTTGGACATATGCCAAAGGTATGGGAGATATTTATCTTATATTTTCATATTGCCTTTTGCAAAGTTGACAGAGTGGATCTCAGTTAAATTTTCTACAGAATTTTTAAGATAGAGAATATGAATGACACTTAAGACACAGATTTCAGTATGACATAATTTGAGAATGGCCTGTACAATTAAGACTTTTTTGTTGTTATTTTCCCCAAATCTACTCGGGGAAAAAAAAGGGAACTCATATTGTCATTTCTTTTCTTCTGTAAAATTTTGTTGTGGTAGTTAAATCCCTAGCTAGTAACTGCCCTTCCAATAGACTAAATTCTGCCCTCAAATACTCATACAGAACTCCCATTGGGCCCAATTCTGCTGTCCTCCTTCAGGCAAAAGCTCTCTTTGAATTAAACAGTCTCACTCAGGTATTGTATTAATAGGCACCAAAGAAAGGAGTTTGCTTGTGTAAGCATGTCTGACTCAGGATCTTGATCTATTGCAACAAATAATCTATAAAGAGATTTGGGCAATTATGAATTCTCCATCAGATACATACTAAGTCAGAGAATTTCTCATGAATCCTTTCTATTCTTCTGGATACAAATTAGTGAAGGGAAATGTAAAGTACAAAGTTACTATAGTTATCAGGTTTTAAGAATCCAGGAGTTCCTTACTTAGGAAGAATATCATCTATCAGATTCCCTATGATTATTCATTCTAAAACAGTCAGAAAAATCTACATCCTCAGCCCTACTTTGTTACTTTGAAATAAGACCTCATTCAATTGCTATGAGTCTACCTAAATTGCTGAGGCTGGTCTAGAACCTGTAATCTTCCTATTTCAGCCTCCCAAGTACCCAAGTCCTGGGATTACAGGCATGTGCCACCATACCTGGTTCACCAAATTCACTTTAAGAATGAGATTTTTCCAAATTAATATTAGTGGAAAGCAATATTTCAAACTGCCCTCATTTCATGTATAGTATGTGGTGAATTATGTAGCCAGGGCTGGCCTTATGCAAACTTGGGAGTTGTTTTTGTATTCAGTTTCCTTCCTTTGCATTCTTTTCTGCTCAGCTGTGGCAGGAAGCACCTTTTTCCTACTGTCCTTGGGTTGTTCAAGGATCTCAGCCTAGTGGCTCACTAAGGCCTTCTGCTCTTTTTCATTTCCCATACCCAAGGCATTCTCTTTCTTTCCCTTCTGCATAGCACCTGCATTTGGATTTCCATTTGCTGGTGTGATCCATTGAATGAGATATAAGTTATCAATGAAAAGCTGGTTTTGGCAAGAGTATCTTTTTAGGTAGAAGCATCATTCCCAGGGTCCAAAGACCTAGAAAAATCTATAGTGTTAACTTACAACAGTGATGATGCTATTATATTTGCAGTTCCCCAAACACACTGAAATCTTCCATATTTCAGACAGAGTCCTCACATTTGCTCTCCTTGATGCACTACCCAGTCCCCATTTTACTATTGTCCCCTGCACCCTTAAGTTATAGCCCATTTCATTGTGGATCACTGAAACCTGGTTTCAACTAGCAAAAGCAAAGGGATTTTGTTGGCTCACAAAGAGTCCAGAAACATATTGAGCTTTAAGCATACAAAAATGCAGGGCTGCAGCCAGGGCATCAGGACTCTGTCTTAAAATCACAGCTCTGGTTTCTTTCTTTTGACTTTATTCTTAGGTGAAAGGTTTCCAAATTTTGACCAAAAAAAAGGGGGGGGGGTTCAAAACAGTCATTTTCTCTTATTATCTTCATAGTTGTGTTCTTATTGCAAGAGCACACCTCTTGCCCAGTAGCTCCTATCTCTGTGCATGAGATAGCAAGATCACCTCATTTACTAGGGATAAATCCTTGTAACAAGGAAGCAGAGGGAGCAGTTCCCATGAATCCCTTGGGACGGATTCACCCAACAAATGAAAAATTCTGTTAACAGAAGGATAAAAGCATGTTGGAAAGGCAAAACTAAGGCCTTCCCTATTCACAACAGAACTTAACCAAAGTTATATATAATACATAGATGCATACATAGATAGATTGATGGGTAATATATGCAGTTATATTTATGTATGGATGTTTGTCCATCTTCTCAACTAAAGATCTGTGAAAAATAGGAATTTTTCACTCTTATATATAGTTGTTTAATTACAGCTTGTGATAGTTATTAAGAAGCCCGTAAATATTTATGTAAATCATCTCAATCTTGACAAAATTGGTATATCTTCCTTTTTTCAAGATAAAACCTAAGTTTAGCTGGGTGTGGTGGTGCAGGCCTATAATCCCAATACTTGGGAGGTTGAAAGAGAAAGATTACAGGTTCAAGGCCAGTGCTCAGTATTTCAGTGAGACTCTGTTTCAAATAAAAAGAAATAAGGTTTGGGTGTAGCTCAGAGGTAGAATGCCTCTGGATTCAATACACACACACACACACACACACACACACACACACACACACGCACTACACACGCACACACCACACACACACACCACACCAAAAGCATAAACAACAAAACAAAACAAAACCCCGTGAAACTCAGAAAGTTTACATAACAAATCTACAGCCAGCTAGTTGATAGGTTATGACCTGGAAACACACAGACATTTTTAGACATTTTTAAGATATGAAAGCTGCTTTTACACATGTTCTAGTACAGAGATATGTGTTTGATGACTTTCAAATTCTCTTAATATACCTATAATTAACCTAAGGTTTATTCTAGGCCCACTTAAAATATTTGATAGTATTAAAAATAGTTTCCTTTTGAAGCTGGTCATATTTCACAATAATAATATTACTATTTCAAAAGAGCTTTACTATACCACAGGAACCAGGATACTACTTGTTAGTGACCTATTTTGGAAATAGTTTAAGCTATATTAACGTATGCTTCACTCTTAGAAGTCTTGGTCTCAATTAGGTTTGAGGTGATCATGAGAGAATAAGGGAGCCAACATGTACTCCTGCTGGCTGTCATGACTTGTTTGAATATACCAAAACTGAATAAAAATGCCATAAGTACTATGTAAAGGGTAGAAAGATAAACAATCACATGAGACTCATACTTAGCCATTAGCCCCAGTGGAAGCATATAGAAATTAGAAGCCCACAATTCAAGAAAAGTATGTGGAAGCATATAGAAAGAAATTAGAAGCCCACAATTTAAGAAAATTATTTTTACATATATTTGGCATATTTTGTAAGCTGGACATGCAAGTGTTTAGAGTTATATATTATATACTGGAAACTCAAGCTCCACATTGTAAGGATGGGAATTCTTTATAAATTCAATCCTGATAATTGGTAGTTTTGCAGGGTTTTTTTTTTTTTTTTTTCTCCCTTTTAAAATAACAGAAACCATCGGGTTTAAGAACCTGATTTTTCTTTTACATTCATTATAACAAACTGAATGTTAATAATTATTCACTTTACATTCCATATATTTGTCATAACCTTCTACATGATGATTAGTTTCATAATCCCGGTAGATTCCATAACTAATATTTGGGGCCATCCATATTTTTATTCCTACACAAATAACTGCGGCTTAGCACCTAACCCAGTTCTCCATTTAGTCTTCTCTTGGATTTTATCATTATGGCAAAAGAGCTGGGTGCAGTTATTAACAATTTTGGCTACAGTCTCTCTTGGAATGTTTGTCATCCTTAGGGACTCACAGCAGGAAAAATATCACAGTCTCCTTCAGCAACCTGTGCTTTCTTGAAATATTGGCTTTGACAAGCCTGCAGGGGTGAGAAATAATTTTGTGTTTGAGGGTTTGCACTTCATGGGTGCCTTTCTGAGTTTATTACCAGGAGGGAATGGAAAGGGCCTTTCTCACCTTTACCTTTAACCACAGAATTATGTGAGCATGGTGCTGAGCAATTCACTCAGATTTGGGGAAGGTTGCCACTGAGTGCTCACTTAGAAACTGGTACCTGGCACTCACCTGATTGAGTATATTGATGTAAATACGAGGAGCCCTGATTTCTAAGATTTTTAATCTCTCATATCTTGTTTCTCTTATTTTGGACTATCAGATTACATTAAAGTTAGGAAAGAAACCTGTTTGTGATGCCAATATGATGGACCTGTCTGCTTGCAATATGATGGACTCTTTTTCAGAATGCTATCTATGACATACCTCTCTTCAGAAAACACATCATAAAATACTAAGACTTACTGGAATTCTGCCCAATTGTTTAGTATTCATGAAGTGTTCTTTCCAGAGGGTTTTGCCAGCCATTCCGATATTTGTAAACACCTTCATGCAATCTTTCAAAAATAATGCAGTCAGGTTACCAAAGGAGAAAATAAAATAACTAAAGGGAAAAAACCATATTTAACATATATTTAGGTATAAGTAAATGTTTTCCCTCCAAACATCAAGCAAATGATGTTTATATATGTCATACTATGGCTTACTCAGGCTGAAAGGTACCCAAATACTCTGTCAAAGACTTTGAAAACATCAGCTAAGCTTAAAGTAGACAGAATATTTGAAGTAGACCACAAATTGAAATGCCCCAGAAATCTTTTATCAATTGGGCCTTATGTTCACGCTTGTAATAAAGAGTCTTTTGGAGTTTATATGCCACAGTCTAATAGGTGACTGCTTAATGGGATTTACATTCACTCAAACAAAATTAGGCTGGTAAAAGACAAAGCAACACGCTGTAATGTAAATGGGACTGACGGCAGAATTAAATGTTTGTGGAAACAGGGCAGCAGATCTATCAAGAGCTAATTAGACAGAGAGTTCAGAAGCAGGCTTGGGAGTAAATAGTATCAACAAAGAAAGAAGGAGGGCAAGAATGGAGGGAAGAAAGACCTTTTGTGCAAGAAAGAAAAGGAACTATACAAAAGTTATTTAATTAGAATCTCAGATGGAGTCTCTCCCATGAGAAAAACATATTCTTAACTGAACCTGTTGATAATATTAAGTTGAATAAAAAGTTTGATAAATTATTGTGTAACTAAGTGATTCTTTGTAGTAATTGGTTTAAATAGCATTCTCTTCACATGGTTGCTTTCCTAGTTATGTTCACTGTGTGGAAAAAAAAAATCTTGAATGTGTATCTTTGAAGTCCTTCTAACAAAAAGAATAACACTGAGAAGTTTTGCCAAAATGTCAGAATATGGAAAAATAAACGGTAAAAATGCCAATAAACAACAGCAATAAAGAATAATAACTTTGGATTTGAGTTTTAGTTAGCTAGTGAACAAATATTAATTTTAAAAAACTTTGAATTTTTTACTGTTGGCTATCGTATGTCATTATTCTTCAGTTGAGCAATTGTATAGGGAAAATGATCTAGTATTTGGTATAGCTAAGAAACCATTTTAATAAAATAAGTCAGTATCTGTATGCTTGATATTCAATACAGTAAATCTTGATTACTTGATTCACTCTTTTTTTTAACATCAAATTCGGCTTTCAAACCAGCATTGCATGAATAGTTTTACATTTTTTAAAAAAAGAATTCAATGAATATTTTAGGGTTTAAAATAATTTTCACAGATTATAAGGGAAGACATATATCTCATTTTGCATGAAGCCAAAAGCAAATCAGATACACTTCAGGCTATTTGCATTTTGTTAAGAATACACTTTAATTACAATAATCCTTTCAATTTGTTGAGAATTCCTTCCCTACTTCATGGGGATCTTGTAAGAATAAAGTGTGTTAATATATAGGGAAGTGCCTTAAAGGGTGAGCACTACATGTGTTACATGATATCTGATATCATAACAAGAGAATCTTTATGAGATGCTGTGCTGATGGGCATATGGATTCTTAAATGGCAAGTGTTATATTCGAGTAATTAAACCTAACAGTTCAAGTCAGACTCATTGCTTTTTTTTTTTTTTTTGCCTCCTGTACCACACAAACAAAGCATTGTTCTGTGGGCATGTTCTAGATTGTTTGTGGTTTAGTTAATCCGTGAAATCCATGGTCTGCATTGCTGTCAGCAGTCAATGCCCTGCGATTGCTTTATTCTTTAATGAAAAGATCAGTAAGATTAGAATTGTTTTGTCCCTGCCATGGAAATAGACCAAGTACCAATGCCCAGTTTCTCTTGGTGGAGATCCAATCTGTCTCTGACCCAGAAATATAGGTGGTATTTGGCAGTTTGTCTACCCACTTGTGACAAAGACATCTATCTTGCTTGTTTGTAAAAGAGAAAAACTGGATTGGGTCAATTTTACAATAGAGGCATTTTGCTTCTAAGCATTCTAAACATGTAAGGCAACATCCTCTTACTTCTAATAGTATTGTCCGGGTTTCCTAAACTTGGCTGATTACCAAAATCACCTGGGGGAGCCACTTAAAAATACAAATTCCCAGGCACTTTCCCTGGAGATTGTGATTCAGTGGGTCTGGGGCAAAGCCAGGAAATCTCAAGTGACTCTAATGATTAGGGAAGTTAGCCAAGTTGGGAAAACTTGTGGAGTGGTGCAAAATATATCCCATTACTTTTGTCCATGCCAAACAACAAATAACAAATCTTTACACTTATTTGCTTTGAAATGTTTCTGAAGTGTTGTATACAGACTCAAGGTCATTGGATACTTTATACTAGTTGCATAATCTAGCAAAGCTTCTGTCCTCTCATAATAAATTAGGGTGATAATGCCCTAGTTACCTCACAGGATGTTGGGATGAAAAAGAGAAATAGTAGAAAAAGAAAGTTTTCTTTTTTAAATTTGAAGACGAAAGTAGCATGAGATGATTATTTAACAACTAAGAGATTTGGGTTCTGGTCCCAGCTCTTGAGCTGTTGAGTCATTCTGTAAGTTTACAATCACTTTAGCTGTGTGGGTATTATTTTCTCTACCCTTAAAATGAGGGAATTAAAAAAAATATTCCTGTGGTGCCTGCCAGGTTAATTTTTTCTATGGGCAGCATCCGGCTCTGTGACAAAGTCCAGATGGTAAAATAGTCCACTTCATGGTTATTTAGTGACCATCAGAGAACATTATGATAACCTGAGAGTTTTGGCATTCTCTCAAATGTATCTTCTAAATGATCAAATTGCTCATTACAGCATTACAGTATTGAGCATGACATCAAATGATTTTTAAATATATTTTTACACTTTGGTATGCAATGTAAATTTTTTTTTTTTTTTTTTTTACTTTAGTTTTATAAAGCCATTGTGTGTTCAGAGGCATAGGTTTTGGGTTAGTCTGGGTTAGACAATTGACTATAATACAGCACTTTACAACACATTGAAGCACAGTTGCACAAATTACTCTTGTTACTATTTTGAAAGGTAAGTAGGCCTAAAATTCTATTATGTCATACTTATAAGCACAGAATTTAAATGAATAGAAAGATGCTGTTTGGTAAATGATGAAAAAATAATATAACCAATTTAAGGTTCATGGTATTTTATGAGCCACATAATGTGTGATAGTGACTTCAGAGAAATTTTCTAGAAACAATACCCTGTAGCTCTTCATAAGCCTGCCTTAGAAGAGAACAAAACAGCAAAGAATAGGAAGAAATCGGATGATCCAGGTGCCTGGAAGAAGGAGGAATAGAGCAAAGGATAGAAAGTAAATGTGTAAGCCTGTATGTTACAGATTTAGACGTGTGAAATTGCGTGGTCTCATAGTAATCAGTGACTAGATGGTTAATTTCCATTTCCCAAATATCTATATTTGGCTGAGTGTGACATTTATTTAGGAGTAAATTTTTTAGTCTGATAAGATTTTACATCTCTAGAGAACATTTTTACCCACTGCACATGTTTTAAATAATACACTAATTCCTACAACATCTCAATATTACTTTTTTTTTTTTTTTGCGGTACTGGGAATGGAACTCAGGGGCATTCTACCTCCGAGCTATACCCCCAGCCCTATTTTTTATTCTTTATTTTGAAACCGAGTCTCACTAAGTTGCGGAGTGCCTCCCTAGGTAGCTGAGGCTGGCTGCGAACCCGAATCCTCCGGTCTCAGCCTCCCGAATGCTGGGATTACAAGCGTGCGCCACCACGCCCGGCTCAATATTACATTTTACCAGTAAAATAATTCACATAGTGCTCTAAATGTGAAAAGAGGGAGGCAAATTTATCAAGATCTTACAAAGAAAATCGGCTAAATTATATTAATGAACTAATGACCTAATAGAGTAAGGGAAAGATGAACTTGAAATGTGATAACTCTCAAAATACAAATATGCTTTTTAGAATAATAAAAGAGGGGCTTATCAATACTATTCAGGGGAGGGAGGAAGAACACTTTTAGTAAACAGTTCCTAGAGGAATGTGATTTCTTCTTAGTTTTGCTTCCCATTTCTTTCCTTCATTTCTTTGGCTGTGTCAAAAGATGAAGAATACGGAGGATATAGATCCAAGTGTGCTGAATCCACTGATCTAGTTCAGACCCCTTTCATCATGAGAAGACCACATGCTTGCTCTGATCCTGAGTTTCTGATACATAAAATGAAAGCTTCAAGCAAGACCATTTGCAGGGCCCCTCCTGGTTCTGACAGGCTCTCAGTCTTCAGTCCATCTTTAGTTTAATTCCATTCAAGATGCTTTCATCCCACGTTCTACATGTTTTTTTCCACTGTGGTTTGCTTCTTTCTACCAGATGATTCCATTTTTCTGGAATCTTCTTCAGGTTGAATAAAGTTATATGGCTATAACATTCCCGATGAAAAATGTTGCTCACTACAGGAAAAAAAAAATGTACAGAAAACATTTAAGGCATGTTTGGTGGCAACTATTTTTAGCTTTAAACATAAATTTGGCCTAAATTATATGTAAAAAATTTAAGATGTAGAGTATTGATTTTCACATACTTGGCTTAAGGGAATACTCTTTATGAATCACTTTATTCTTCATTAACCTTCTAGCATGTGTCAAAGATTTTTGTTTTGTTTTGTTTTGTTTCTTTAAGACATTTATAGTGAATTAACAATTTCAAGGGGAGACCAGGTGCCCTGACCCAAGGCATTGACAGATAAATGAAAGAATTGATTTTCATGTCTTGCCTTAAAAAAAAATGTTGGTTGCTATAGGAACAAATGAATGAATATGCTCTACTAGAAAAATTGCCTGTATACCTAACAAGTACTACATTCAAGAGCACATGGGGTGACTGGTTGTTCAAACAGATAATGTGGTGTCACCTTTCATTGTTGGCAGTGCTTTGTGGCTTAGGATCTCATTTTATTTTTCAAACAATGTATTTTTTCCATCTTCTGATATACATTTTCTAGTTCTCTTTGGAGAAATTTTCTTTACATTATAATTCAGTTGCAGAAATTTAAATTATTCTAAATGTTGTTTGACTTTTGTTTGAAATGAATGAGTTCTGTTAGGAGGAATAATTCTTTTCTAAAACCTTAGAATGCAATCATTTCTCTTTAACAATTAAGCATTTTCAGCTGATTTATGCAAGGACTTTTTGTACCCTTTCCTAGATTAAAGTATTGTCCTTAATTTAAGTACTCTTTCTAGAAACTAATGACCTGTACATTCATGAGGTTTCAATTTAATTTTAAAGAGAAAAATCCGCATTTCAACACGGAAATAAAAATGATCAAGTTTCAACAACTTTTCAGAAGAAAAGCCTCTTCCAGTGTGTGTGTGTGTGTGTGTGTGTGTGTGTGTGTGTGTGTGTATTAAGGGAGACAATCCCATTGGTCTTTTGATTAATTAGAAAAGCAAAGGTTATCTTATGAAATTAATCAAAGAAAGAAGAAAAATTGATAGGTGAGGAGGAAGCAAATAAGACATAAAATAGAATTAGACTTTGAATCATAATGAAAACATTATTTTGATCATGATAATAACAAGTGTATGATAGATTTCCTTAATAAAATTAAGTTTTAAGTTACAGAATTATGAAATATAAATATGTATCTCCTTTCAGTTTCTTTCAGCATTCCCATTACAAATATAAATCGGCAGCATTCCATTATTTGTACAAAGTTTTTATGTTTTTATTTTGGAATTCTAATCATTCAAATAGGTAAATTTCAACAGAGATCTCAGAGTTAGGTTGGTCAGCTTCACAAGTTGAATCTTATATTTGTTTTTTTTGTTTTTTTTTTTTTCTTTTTTTGGTAGTGGTACTGGGGATTGAATTCAGAGATGTTCTACTTCCAAGCTATTCCCCTGGCCTGATTTTATTTTTTATTTTGAAACAGTCTTACTAAATTGCTGTGGCTGGTCTCAAACCTGCAATCCTCCTTTCTCAGCCTCCCCATGTGCTAGGATTATAAGCATGCACCACCATGCCCAGCTTTGATGTTTTAATTATAATCTGTGAAAGTACTAAGAAAGCCAAAGAAATTCAGCTCAAATAGAGACATCCAGTGTACATAAATTCCATTAATTCTTCTACTTTCCTCTTTCTTCCTACTTTCTCATTTATTAAGGTAGGTTATATTATATTAAATGCATGTAAACTCATATTAAATAAACAATATTAATTATTCTGATATATTTAATTTTAAAGTCCTTTATTCTTTCACAAAAGTGTGAAATTTATTATCTGCAGCATACATGCAAAGGAAGACATCCAAAACGTTTATGGTCCTTGAAGTATCATTATCTACTTTACCTCTGACACAAATCAAAAAATAGAGTTTACTAAATGTTATTAGTGGTTAATTTTCTGTGTGGGTATGAATGTTAATTGGGATTTTAAAGTGACCAATTATGCTTGAAATTGAGACAACATTTTCTTTCAAATATTGATACACTCGCTTTATTAATTTGAACCTTTTTTCCTTAAGAAATTAATATTTGCTTTTCTTTTATTCTGAAATGGTAGCTGGCAAATGTACTAACTTATTTACTTATTTATTTATGTATTTATTTATTTATTTATACTGGGGATTGAACGTAGGAGCATTCTACCTCTGAGCTTCACCTCCCACCCTATTTGTTTATTTTGAGACAGGGTCTTGCTACATGTCTGAGGGTCTTGCTACATCTCAAACCTGTAATCCTGTCTCGGCCTCCCAAGTACTGGGAGTATAGGCATGTACCACTGCACTTATATACCTCATTTTTATAGAGTAGTTTTAAGATACTCTATAAAAATAATAAGAAATATTGTTCTATTTTCAAATTTTAGTTAGTCTATGTTCCTACATAGAAGAGTTACCAAATATGAATGATGAAGAAGTAGAATTTAGAGCTATTTTTATGCTGACATAGTCCCAAATTGGTGAGGTCCATTTGTCCTAATGTGGTTTTTTTCTATGTGGAATTCTAGATTGTCCTGCTGTTTCTTCTCACTAAAAAGGTCATATATCATTCAATGTATAAAGATAGAAATTTATTCAACTACTTCAATTTTAGAAGTATAAATTCAATTATATTTGGTAAAGTTAAAAGGAAATCTTCAAATTGTCTATTATACAAAAATAAGATAAAGAACTATTAGGCTGGCTAGTTGGCCCAGGAACAGAAAGTAACACTTACATTATGGCAATTTCTACAGACTGTATCTACTAATATTGTATATGGCACATCTTCTTTGGAAGTAGAGCAAACAAAACACCACCAACAACAAAAAAATACTACTTTGTTTCCTTCATATTTCTTTTTGAAATGTTTGAAGTACAAAACTGTTTATGTCCCTAACAGGCTTAGTCATATTTAATAACACTAGTGGCAATTGCTGAAAAAGAACTAAGATATTTTTCAATACACACTCAAGAATGGTTTATTGTGATACTAATTTTTATCACAATGAAATCCTTAGTGAAGAAGGACACCAATTGAGACTTGCAAGTACTGAAAATATAATAGTGTAAAGTAAAAAAGTATACAGCTTCCAAAATACACTCTGAAACACCATATTCACTACTCCTCTGTTAACTTGTTCCCACAATTTGCTTAATAACCACCCTTTCTTTCATTCATTTAGCAATTATTTGTTAGGCACTGATAACCATGTCCTATTTTAGGGAGAGTCTATGTCACATGTAAAGGTGTAAAAGAAAGACAGAAGACCTTAGAGGCTATAAGCATGTAGGCTACATAAGACCATTCTGTGAATCGATAATTTTTTTGATGGGATGGCCCATGGAGGACTCTTTGTGACATTCTGTTTGTGGTTAGGAGGCTTTTGGCCCTTAGAGCAGAGACCTGAAGAACAGGAAGAAGGCTGCCATAAAGAGACCTGGTGATTTGTTTCATTGCAGCCGCCACAAGAGATCCTGGAAAGGCAATGACAAATGAAATGAGGCAGTGCCCTCTTGGAACTCACAGCAAATATATTTTGCTTACTTATTGGGGCGGGGGGGATGAAATCATTTGGAATTAGTTGTGGTTTCAAAGTCCCATTATATTAGCTCAATAAACACACATTAAAAATATTAAATGAATGAGCTGGCATCAGTTTAAAACTTGGCATTTACGATGACCCCTTCTCATACATGTTGCTTTTTAACATGATATATGATTTTATGTTTTACTTATCAAGGATGTTTAAGGTTCAGAGTACTAGAAATACTTCTCTTGATCTCTTCAAAGTGTATGGCAGCCCACTGCTCTTAAATCTCTCTGCCAACTTATTTCTAATGTACCTCATTTCCCCTAGCTTGCTGACTCTACTCTCACGTGATAAATAACTCTGCCTTATCAAGGTCAGTTGGAAAGGCCCCTTTTACATATCTCATAAATTTTAGCCAGGTGCCACTGATGTGAGATTAATGTAATGGCACCATGGCAGGCACTCAGGCTTGTCTTAATTATGCTAAGGTTGCTGGTTCACCGTTTCTCTTCATCTGTCTCCTGCTTTAGGGAACACTAAACACTATGTCATTAGATTGTCTGTTCCACAACATTGGCCCTTTGCATTTACAAAGTCATCAGACGGCTTATGACATAGCTTTGCTAAGAAATTAAATTAAACAAATAGCGAAAACAAAAATTAGGGGTAAAGTGTCTGAAAAAGACAAAGTATCAAATTGTAATCGGTGATGAAAAAAAAAAACTCCTCTGTGTTCCATAGTGATTTTCCTCTGAACAATGAGTTACTCACCAGATAACAGGGCAGCTTTTGGTGCTCAGATATGATATGAATAATTATGAGGTTTCTTTACTTTTAGAGATGAGGCCTTCTACTGTATTCTGTTTATTAGCCAGGATCCATGTGCACACACACACAACCTATCTTCCCACTGTCTCTTCCCTATGTGGCTCCACTAGGAAGCCTTCTCTAAGCCATATGTCCCACGTGGGTGTTTAATTACCTCATCTATTTTTGCATAAGGTCCCCACCTACTTTCCAAAAGCCTTGCCATCTTAGTCTCTTGAATTGGGCATGAAAACAAGTCACAGCCTGGGGTTTTCAAATTTGTGACTATTTGTTTTGATTCTGCTCTCAATATGTTAATCTGCTTTTTATGAAGGAATGAATATCTACAGTGGCATCTTCCCTTAACTTCTTTAATTAAATTTTTAAAAATCCTTTTTTTTTTTTTTAATGAGATGGGGTCTTGCCATATTGCCCGGGTTAGTCTCAAGCTCCTGGACCCAAACACCTTGCTCAAGCCATCCTCCTGCCTCAGCCTTCCAAGTACCTGGAGACAGGTTCACATACCACTGTGCTCACCTTAGAAATTCTTTTGGGTTAGAGTCGTAGCTTAGTGGTAGAGTACTTCCCTACATGAGGCCCTGAGTTTGGTATTCAACCTTCTGTCCTCATATACAAATAATCAAAGGCACTTCATTGATTTTCTAAAAAAAAATCTTCTGAATGACTACTATGTTCTAGGAACTCTGGTCAATCATAGGAAGAAAAATTAAAGAAAAAAGTCAAACTCAAGACACTTGGAATAAAACTAACCTGTTGTATGTTTATTGTTTATTTACTATAAAATAACTTGAGAAAATAAAGCTTTAACTGTATGGACCATGGAACTACATTACTTTAGGTTTAAACCTGTCTCTATAATCTACTAGCTATGTCATCTCTAACAAGTTAATTTTTTTTGTGCCTAATTTTCTTGTCCTTAAAATAACTGAACTGCCAACATGATGGTGAAGACATTAGAAGGATGTAAAGCTCATGGACCAGTGGCTGGCCCATCATAAGTGCTACAGGAAAGTGTTTATTTATTTTTTCTAAATATTTTGAACCTCATTTATTAGTTAGAATTAAAAAATACTAAATGTGATTTTTTTTGTCCTTGGTTCTCTTTATGTGATGAATTATATTTATTGACTTGTGTATGAAGAAAACGAACTTGTATCCCTGGAATGAAACCAACTTGATTGTGGTGTCTAATCTTCTCAGTATACCTTCAAATGTGAAATGCTAGTCATTTATTGAGAAGTTTTGCCTCTATGTTCATCAAAGATATTGGTCTGTAATTTTCTTTCCTTGAGGTATCTTTGTTTTTTGGTAGCAAGGTGATACTATTTTCATAGAATAGATTTGAAGTATTCCATCTTTCTTTTTCATGGAATAATATAAGAAGAATTAAGCTTAGTTCTTCTTTCAAGGTTTTGTAGAATTCAGTTTGGAATACATATGTTTCTGGGCTTTTCTTTTTTAGAAATCTTTTTATTGCTGCTTCAATGTCTTGTTAGGTTTTCTGTATCCTCTTGATTCCACTTAAGTAGATTGTATGTGTCTAGAAACCAATTTGACCATTCCTTGGCATTTTTCCAAAAGAAAGAAAGTTAGAATACTATAGCAATACATGTGTACCCATGTTTATAGCAGCACTGTTCACAATAGCCCAATCATGAAACTAACCCAGGTGTTTGTCAACTGATTAATGGATAAAGAAAATATGATATATGCACAAAATGGACTTCTGCTCAGCTATAAAAAACACAATTATATCTTTGTAAGGAAATGAATGGAACTAGAGAATATTATGCTGAGATAATCTAGTCTTAGAAAGTCAAGGGTTGTCATATGTGGAAGCTAGAGAGAAATGAGGAAATATAAGGGACTTTGGAGATGTGGAGAGAGAGAGACCAGTAGAATAGTGGAGGAAAGTACCCGAGAGCTGTGTATACGTATGTTTGTATTACATAGGACCTCGCAATGAGGTATTGCAATGCATGAATGAAAGCATAAAAAAGAAAAACATTCTAAATGTATTACAAAGGTAATAGTTCATGTTTGCTATATAATCAAAGAATGAGGATTAACTATGAAATTAGATGTGGTTATAAGCATTCATGTTTAGATAATACAAATACAGTTTGAATAATTCATAAGGTTGTCTTACAACTAGGTGGAAAACTAATAATAATAAATAAAATTTCCCTGTGTTTCTGTAATTATATCCAGAGTGGCAAATTACACTTTTTCATTCTCTTTTCAGAAATGGTGAAAGAAGGAATACTGTACATGTCAGGAAATCCAATACCATTTAAAGTTTTAATAATGACCCTCACAATGTAGTTAATAAGTGTAAATATTTCAATAAGTAATGTACACATGTATATAGATAGGTTGGATATCTTGCTATTTAAGTCAAATGCAGTGACTTTTGCAGTAAGAGTCTTCATTTAATAACAGCAAAAATTCTACCTGACAGCTGGGTTATAAATAATAGCATATATTTTTCTTTTAATTTTTTAAAAATACCATGAACTCTAAGTTCAATGCATTTTTTCTTAGCTTCATACACAAGGTATAAAATATTAATCTGTAATTTTAGAAACTTATAATATTTCTATCCAACTACCTAATTTTTGATCTCATAATTTTATCAATTATTGAATCAACTCTTGAAATTTAGATTACTAGTATGAGCCATAGCAATACAAGCTGAGCCCTCAGTCAAGTCATGAAATTTTAGTGGCTTAATTCAATATTTTTTTCATTTTGCTTACACTGTAGCCTGATGCTGAACCTACTCCAACCCAGTGCTATGTCATAAGGAACAGATAATCCTAGGATCATTGCAGGAGAGAATATGTATGGGATATGAAGGACCATTTATTTGGGCCTAGAAGTGCCACATCATTTCTGCTTACAATTTATTGCCACAAATTACTCATCTGGCCCTATAAAATTATAAGGAAAAGTGAAATGTGAAGTTTCTTATGTATCCAGGAAGAAAAATGAAATAGCATTTGCTGATCAATTAACTTTGTGTTGATTTCAGGATCCTTTAACTTCTGTTCATTACTATTCTTTAAAATATTTTAAATGATGTAAATATATAGCTATATGTTAGAATTAAGTTCACTACCTCTTTGTCAGAATGTTTGTATATATGTATATATAAATGTTTACATATTTATATGTCTGCATATCTATATATTTATAAACATTGCAGAAAGGTAATATCCTTTGATCTCTGTTACCAATTAATATCTCCTTGCAGTTCAGTTAGATCCACAAGTGAATTTATAATATACATTGAAAATCTAGAATAATTTTGATCTTTTTTTGCTAATCATGGAAAATATTTTATTCAGAAAACTTAACTCTGGTAATACTCAAAATGCTTATCTCTTCTCAGTTTTCACAAAATAATCTTGCCTTAAGAATCTTTTCTGGAAAACAATCCTCTTCTCTCTTGCCTTTGAAAACTTTTCATAGAAGGAGGAGAGATGTTATATTATTATTATTTTTGTTTCAAAAAACCAGATTCCAGTATCTTCTATTATATACCTCATTGGTGCATGCCACCTTGATTAGTTCTATTTCCCAATATTTGGGACTATTCATTCTTAGTCTCATAAGAATGTATTTGATCATTATTCCATTATTTTAGATCCTTGTTGAGTTGATTAGACCAATCTGATAATCTAATTTATTTTAAAGACTGTAGTAATAAATTCATTGACTGTCTGAAAAAATATATGTAGCCTTCTGCCTATGGCATGCAAAAAAATCTTACCAAATATATTTATGTAATCACACATCAATACTTTTCTGAATATCTCTTAAGCATATTATGTGCTATATATTGTGTGAAACACAAATGCAAAAAAAGATAAAGACCCTTTACACAAGGATTTTGTAATATAATTGCAAAAGAAAGATCTTTTTCAACAATTATAATAAACAATTATAATAGAAGAAGAATGTGGTTAAGTGTCTTCATAATAGAATAGATAAAATGTTACTGGAGTTTTGAGAAGAAGCAGAATAATTCAATTGAGGCAAGATGAGGATTTGTGTGGAAGGATATACATCACATCACCATAAAATGATGAGTATCTGTGTGAGTCTGTTTTATGTCTCTGTAAAAACATACCTGAATGATAAACTTAGGAAGGTGAAAAGATTTTTAACTCACAGTTTCAGAGGTTTCAGTCCATGGCCCCTTGTCCCATAGTATGGGCCGGTGGTGAGACAGAACATCAGAGTGGAGAGCAGGTGGCAGAGCAGAGCTGCCTACTTCATGGTGGCTAGAAAGCAGAGAGAGGGGGTGGGGGAGCGAGCTTGCTTTTACAACAAACCCAAACCCACACCTATGTGGTTAATGATGAGGTCAAAGTCCTCCTGATCCAATTGCTTCCCAGGGGCCTCACCTCTGAACATTGCTGCCTTGGGGACTGAGCCTAGAACACATGCGATTTAGGGGGAATGCTTCAGATCCAAACCATAATAGTATCACTTGACATGTCAGACATTTCCAAATAAAACAATACCATGGTCAAGACGCAACAATATCCATGTGCAGTATTATCCATGTGCCCAGATGTTCAGTTTTTTTGAAAAATGGACTTCAGGAACCATTATGATGAAAGATGTAAGTTATCAGGTTGTAGCCAATCATTGAAACATTTCCTAAATGTCAAACCAAGTTTAATAAATAGTACTTTTTAGGTGTGGGTCACTGCTGAATTTTTGTTTGTTTTGGTATTATTGAGTAGAATAACTTTATTTTTGCCTTATAAGTAGATTAGGTTAAATCAAGGATATTGGATAGTATAGCTTATGAAGAGGATAAAACATGTGCGAGGCTCATGGGTGTGGTGGCAGAAGCCTACACTTAATCCCAGCAACTCTGGAGGCTGAGGTAGGAGGATCAATTGCAAATTCTAGAAATTCAAGGTTAACCTGGGCAATTGAGGGAGAGCCCATCTCAAAAAAAACAAAAAACAAAAACAAAACAACAAAAATGGCTGGTGATACAGCTCTGTGGCAGAGCACTTGCCTAGCACGCGTGAAGCACTGGGTTAAATCCCCAGAACCACAGAACAAAAAGAAACAAAAGCTGTTTAAGACTAGGCTTTTCATATTCTAAAGTTTTTATCTCAAGTACAGGTCTTTTAAATGGTAATCATGAACAAGTTAACTTCAATCCTTGTAAAAAAACAAAAAAAAACCCAAAAAAACCCCCATAAAACTATATTCTTAAACTTGCCAGAGGACCTCATTTCTTTATTTCTACAATAGGAGAAATACTGAGAAGAGTTGTCTTTGTTGACTTTTAGAGCAGTTGGCCTGGCCTTTGCTTCTCTTGACTTGGCTCTGCTCCCTCTAAAGCAGAATGTAGATATGTATCAACCTGGCAGCACTCTCCTTAAACTTTCTGTGGTATTATTACTAAATCTACTTGGAGCAATTCCAGTTCTAAATGTGGAGTTCATATTTTTGAGACAAAGGAGTAGGCTTTTATCAGAAGAAGTCTATTGGGAAATGACTCCTTGGTTCCCTCTTGCTTATTGAAACAAGCTAGAGAATGAAAAGTAAGAATCATGTGTTGAGATGTGTTAAAAAAAAAAAAATCATTTTAGAGGGAGCACACAGCTCATAGGAATGTTTCTCATGTTTCTCAATCACTGAAACTGATTTTGCTTAGTGATATTGGAAGATAAATTTTAATGAGTAAGAAAGCATTAAAGATATTGAGAGAAATCTTTAAGTTTATTATAATAAAACTTATCTTTATAAATTTTGGAATCATTTTCAAAAAAACATTCTGAATGTTGTAGATGAAAGTACTATAGACATGAAAAATACCAAATATGATAAATACTTTTTTAATATCTTTTCTGCCAACCTTAGTATCACTGGTATAACTAATAATCAGATCACCTTTTTCTGTTCCTTCCTTTAACAAATATTTACTGGGTTGGGGGCCATTAAAATATTGTTGAAAGTCTAAGTTAGATATTGCCTTGAGCATCAAAGATTTTCCATTTTATAAACAAATAGATACTACATAAGGGAATGAGCAAATTTTAAAATATAAATTACATATTATGATAAATGCTCAAGAAAATAAATGGGATATTGGAACATGGAAAGAATTGTAGTAATTAGTTTTTGCAAAGCAAACCACTGAAAAGCTTATTGGCTTAAAATAATTTATAGTAATAGATATGTGTCTTATTCTTTGGGATGAGATATTGGGCAGGTCACAGTGGGAACAGGATGTCTAGATCCTTAGCTGCTCTGACTGAATGGCCAGCAGTTAGAAAACTAGGGAGTAGTCAAGTCTGCCAGTGCTTACCTGTCTGTCTGTCTGTCTTTCTATCTGTCTATCTCTGTGATAGTTTTTCCTGGACAAGCCTTTCCAAGGGACTAGCGTGAGATTCCTTATAACATGAGAGTCTCAGGGAAATCAGACCTCTTATATGATGTTTTGGGGCGCTAAGAGCTATTATTTTAGAAGAAAGAAAAACAGAAATTCCAGTTCTCTTAAAGGTTAGGCCGGAATGAACATAGCATCATAACTGATGATTCTTTCTTACTCAAGGTAGTCACAGTATTGTCCTGATTCAAGCATGGGCTCTTCCAATCTTTCTTCCATATTTTTTTCATGGAAATATCTTCCATAGAAGGAATATCAAAGAATTTGCAACCATATTGATCTGCCATAGAAGGTACATGACAGGAGGGGGAAAATTGGGGGGAATGTGAGGAAAAGGGATATTTTAGCTGAGGATTCAAACAAACAAACAAAAAAACAGCCATAAGAGGAGACTGAAGGTGCAAAGACTCTGAGATTTGAGCTAAATGACAATATCAATACAGGGATGAAAATTGAATAAACCCCTTCATTTTAAGTTCCTTAGGATATACTTTTTTCTCCAATATCACAAACCTTATTTTGTTTTTCAGTACTTTCTTATAACAAGTCTACTCTTTTGATCATCAGAAGTGAGTGGGCAACAATATTGTCTTTACAGATATATGTATATATACATATATATATATATATATATATATATATATGATTAGACAGCTCTGCTACTAATATAATAAAAATGCTATAGTGTTTGCCAAGACAGATGAAATCTGGTAAATAGTGCTTCAGAGGTGCAGGTGTTCTAACTCCTCCATCAACTTGGTGAATTACTGATACAGAATAGTTGGGCCTTAATCTCTATGCTACAGTCACTAACCAAAAATCAACTTGAAAAGTAAAGAAAAAAATTTATTTTTTTAATGTGATAGTTAGAGGCATTTTTATAATGGTCCCCAATTATGGATAAAGGAAAAAACAGAATGCATAGAACAAAATTAGAAAAGAAGGCAGAGTAGGATATGAATCAATGAACCATCCTCTTTGGGTTTAGCATATAAGAAATATGACATATCTTCCAAAAGTCTTATATAACTATAAGGTAGAAAGAAGCTGGTTTTAAATGTTAGAATTTATAACTGGTTCCTTGAATCTCATTATGTTATCAATATAACAAAAAGAACTTGAAATTCTTGAATCACGTTTATTTATGTGGGCATAGCTATCTCCAATAACTTAACATGATCATATTGAATATATTTGAGCCGCATAATAAATATACACATCATTTGTAAGGGCAAAAGATCTAGAGTAGAATTATTATAAGACTCACATCAGCTGATGGCATACCCACACCACATGCTCTTGATGGGTATGGATCATGCAAATCAACTTGCTTTCCCCACACATCAGTAAGTTTGAATCACAGGGCCAGAGCTGTGGCCTGAGTTTACTCTACTTTAAGGTGCGAACAGAGCACACAGGTCACAAATGTGTTTATGAGTCAACTGTCTTGTCTTTCTAAATTCTCGCTGGCTTACTAGCATCCTGTTTCCTGGAGACTTGGATAAATGACTTCAAGATGGTTAAGTAGGGAGTGTCAATTCCGTTTGTCTAGTTGAAACACAGTAACATTAAATAGGTAGGTGACCTGTGTGTGTGGTGTGTGTATGTGTGTGTGTATGTATGTATTTGTGTGTATTACTGGGGATTAGATCCAGGGGAATTCTACCACTGAGCTATATCCCAACCCTATTACATTTATTATTTTAAGAAGAGGGTCTTATTAAGTTACCATGTGCTGCCATCAAACTTGCAATCTTCTTGTCTCAGCCTCCCAAGTACTGGATAGGCATGTGCTACCTTGTCCTGCTTAGGTGACCTTTTTGAACTGTAGAAATTCATATAGTGATACGGTGCCAAATTTCCATTGTTTAAGTATTTCTGCTATTTTTTGAGTGCCCATTTATTTTGATCTGTTGGTTATCATGCACATATAACTGAAAGCATTTTAATATCATGTTTATTTTTATTTTTGTCCACATTTTATTTTTTTTTTCCGATTTCTCCTTCATTTTTTTTTTTAATTTTTATTGTAGTAATGTCCACATTTTAAATCATTTTATTACTGCAGAAAAGCAAAAGTGGTAATGGTTTAACCGAATGGATGTTTTGACCTTTGCATAAGGCCTTAAAAAAATGGAAAGATCAGCCGGGCGTGGTGGCGCACGCTTGTAATCCCAGCATTCGGGAGGCTGAGACCGGAGGATCCGGGTTCGCGGCCAGCCTCAGCTACCTAGTGAGGCATTCCGCAACTTAGTGAGACCCGGTTTCAAAATAAAGAATAAAAAAATAGGGCTGGGGGTATAGCTCGGAGGTAGAATGCCCCTGAGTTCAATCCCCAGTACCGCAAAAAAAAAAAAAAAAAAAAAAAAAAATGGAAAGATCAATATAAATAAGATAAATTAACTAATTCCTTTGCTGAATGTAAGATTTAAGACAGAAGTTATACTCTTTAGAATTCTTTTGAGTATTAGTATTTCTTTCTAATGTAAAAGTTCAGTGAAAAAGGATAAAAATATGACAAAGTAATTTATAATGCTTCATAGAAAAAAATATCAACCCAGCATCCCATCTAGTGTATAGAAATAGTGCAGGGCTTGTCAAACTAGTGCTCAACTTATTTGTATAAATAAAGTTTTATGGGAATTCATATGTGGAATGCACATTAATTAACTAAATAGTAACATTATAACTTCAGCAATAATATTCTTTCATTAGTTATGTTCCTCTATATTTTGACATAAATGCTAATACATAGATATTTACCTATTTATATTGAGTCATGATCAACGAGGCATGTTGATACATTACATAATGAAATTGTTTCAAAGAACTGTAGTGAGCCGTAAATGATTTCACCACTGATATCCTGATTTTCATGCTAATATATTTTTATACTTAAAATACATTTTTAATCTTATTAAATCAGAAGGTCAATGTTGAAAGTATAGTCAAAACAATTTGTTTTATTGAAATTGTCAGGATACCTTACAAATAATTCAAGTGAAATTCCTTGTCTACCCAGTAGCATTAGGCACATTTTTCCTCCCACTCCATCCAGACTCTTAGCCCTTGTGAGGTAACGTTTATGGTTCCCACCCTCTTGTAGAGCATCCTAACGAGAAATTGCAGTAGACAGCTGATATGATAGTAATGCTTAAGCCATCTCTGCCAAAAAGATTCATTCTGTGTTGGGCATAGCACACTGCTGAAAATATCTGAAATAAAGTATCCCTGCATTTTGGCATGGTCATTCCTTAAAATAGCCCAGACTTACTAAGAATTACCTGAAATGGTAATTAACTTGTTATTGAACAGTGTTATTATTTCTTGGGCCAGACCTAATAGTTCAGGTATAGAAATTTTGAAGTCTGGCATTCATGAGGAAATGAGAATGAGAATGTTAGGTGTTCTTTTTTTTTTTTTTTAAGTTCTTTAAATACTAATTTTTCTCTACTGAAGTAGTCATCTGAAATGTATAAATTGGCATAACCTAAAGTCAACTAGTAACCTCAGCCTATTTAGATATGGCTTACTGGGGTTTTATTTGTTTTTGTATATAAATTCTGGGATCTTTTTACCTTTGAGTTTGCCTCGATTATTATGTATCAGTATGCAATGATAGTCCCTAAATTTGTACATGAAAAATGGTAAACGGGCAATTTTCATGGGGAATTATTTTCTTTCTATTGATATCCTCCTTTCCCATGTTCTGATTTTGCAGACATTAAGGTTTATTGAAATGCATGTTCACAAAGCAGCTCTTCAATTTAGCTTTTCCCATTTGATTAGGCTTGTTGAATAAGAGGCAACTGAATTTGGTGGTGTGTAATATTTTGCCACTTTTTTTTTTACTGTGTGTGCACAGCTGTAATTCAGAATAGCTCTGACTAGCATTTAATCATCTCCGCTGAATGTTTAGGCATTCATTTATCTGCCAAATCTAGATTCCAAAGCCCCAAACTTCAGGTATATACTGGTTAGAAAACTATGAATCAGCATAGGTTCTTTCAATTCAGTTTGATGGGAATGAATCAAAATTAAGAATAGTGTACAAATAGGGCTATGGATGTTGCTCTGTGGTAGAGTGATTGCTGAGCAAGTGTTTGATCCCCAGTATCACACACAAAAGAATATCATGCAAGCTGGGCGTGGTGGAACACACTTGTAATCCCAGTACTTGGGAGGCTGATATGGGAGGATCTGGGTTTGTGGCCAGCCTCGGCTACTTAGTGAAGCCCTCTGCAACTTAGTGAGACCCTGTCTCAAAATAAAGAATAAAAAATAAACCTGGGGGTATAGCTCAGAGGTAGAATGCCCCTGGTTTCAATCCCTACCACCATACACATAAAAAATATCATGCAAATAATATTTGATACTATGTGAACCAAACTGAATATAATCTCTCATATTTTTGTATTTTGTTTTTACCTTTTTTAAGTCAAATGCCTACTTAGGTTTGTGTCAGCTGCAGTTTTAATTTCAAACATAGTTAGCAGGTATTCTCTTTATTTTTAAATCTTTTCTAGGTCTGAAAAGATATTCTGAGAATATTCCAATACTACTAGTAATCCTCTCACTGATTTTTCTCTTTTGTTGAAATATGAGGCTTTCTCTTTACTACACTTCGTTCATTTGCAGGATTATCTCCTAGAGAGAGGGAGGCCGAGCGCTTCCATTTGGAAATACCCTTTGCAGCAACAGTTGAAAAATTAGTAGTTTCAGTAAGTAACTGCCTTAAGATCTCACTTTAAAACATTGAAAGCCTCTTCAGAGCCCACTGAGAGAAACCTGAGAAAGAACCAGCAAGGTACTCTGAAGCTGCAGGCAGGGTTCCCTTTTGTAACCACAGTCCTTGTTTGATTTTTGGATGGAGACTTTCCTCATAGGATGAGTTTCCATTCACAACTGAAAGCTCTGCTTCAGAATAGAAATCTCTGATTAAAATTCTCTCCCTTTGGATATCCATATCTTATTCTGAAAGAAAAAGTATTTGAGGAAAAGAAATATTCTTTAATGTCTGGTATAACAATATCCCTCTTCCTCCTATTCGTTTCCACGAAAAAAAAAGGGGGGGGGGTAAGGAATTTCATCTGTAAGCATAAAGTTAAGGGCAAAGAAGGGGGAAGGAGAGATAGTAGGAGCGGGGCTCATGCAATTGAAACGAAGGTGCTAAGTCACTCAAACCATGATACGATTACTTTTGAGGCACTAGCGTTCTCTTAAAGGGTATTGCAGTTCAAAATGAAAATTGCTTTTGCAGCAGAGTGCACCATCAGGTCTGTGGGGAC
The DNA here is from genome assembly GCA_004027655.1 of Graphiurus murinus. Lineage (NCBI taxonomy): Eukaryota > Metazoa > Chordata > Mammalia > Rodentia > Gliridae > Graphiurus > Graphiurus murinus. Next base: position 57,301 of record PVLC010006934.1, read on the forward strand.
CGATTAGCGCAGTGGCTCTCTTGTCCTATATACTATATGCCGCTTCAGTGGTTACCATAACACATAGGACATGGAGAAGTGAAAACTTTGATTCATAAAAAGACCCCATGTGACTCTCTGCTGGCTTTGTATTTAAAATGTGCTTGATCATTTGCCACCTACTTTTAGACTAATTCAGAAAGACAAAGTAATTGATGGATTAGATGCAGTCTGTTGGTTTACGGTTGGAGCAGAGAAGGGTTTTCTTGCATCCTGGAATATGTTTTGCAAATTCAGTTTCCAGTCTCCCTTTCCTGTCTTTTAAGTTATATTAATAAGTCTTGGGATCTATTAATTATAATTTTTATGTTGAATGGGACTTATAGGACCATGTCGTGTTGATCAATGAAGAGAGAAACTGAAATGTATAACTATATTTTAAAGAATCATTAGAAACCTCAAGCCAGTGCAATATTCTACTTCTCCCTTACTATAGCTGGAAAAGCTTAGGTAGGACCTATAAATGTATTTTTAAGAAATGAATTCTCTGTTTACTAAATATTTAAGTCTTTAAAAATCAGATAATTGAAATCCTAATACCAATTCACATTACTTTCTTTTGGGTCCCTAAGACCTTCATTGATTACTTTATCTGATATTTGGTTTTATATTTCTAGTAGGAAAATGGCTACAATTCTAAATCTACTTACAATTGGTATTTTAAAGTGTGTGTGTGTGTGTGTGTGTGTGTGTGTGTGTGTGTGTGTTGCTGGGGATTGAACCCAGGCCTTATGCATGCTAGGCAAGCACTCTACCACTAAACTACATCCTCAGCCCCATTTTAAAGAATTTTAAACAGAGACCAAGTAAATGGATTGTTAAACTGTTATGTTAAATAAAGCAAAAGTATATTATGGCCTTAAAAATGCATAGTCAATTTAAAATGGAAAACATGTTTCAGTTGGCTAACTCTTCTTCTGGGATCCTTAACTTGGAATTTCATCAAAAACATTTTCATTATACAAGAACACAGGGTTGTGCTTTCAACACATAACCCATTTGACTAATACGGGCCATAGGGGTTTAGCAGAAAATCCCCAGCTTCACCATGCGGGCTAGTTTAAGATTCTGTGAAGTCTGAAAACCCTGCTGCGGTCTCTTTCATTAATACAGACATGCAAAAGTCACATGCCAAAATCTTGTGTCCTGGTGGTTATACTGGGTGGGCAAAAGGATACCATGTTTTATTATATATAATCTACTTTCTGAAATACATAAAAGTCCTCCTTAAAATCCACCTAACCAAAATCTATGTGAATCCATTACACTATCATGTCATTAACACTTTTCTAGTGAAGGTGTTTTTGGACTGATGTTACCAACAGGCGTATGTTTGTTAATGTGTGCATCATTATTGTATGAACCAGAATTAAAAATGTAAATTAGACATATATGAGATATCTGTATGTGTGTAATAATTAATTTCCTGAATGATACTTTCATGAATTTTGAGAAAGCATAAAATGATTGCCTCATCTTATTTGTTCACCTTTTCATGCTTCCTCAGTGCCAGGCGGATACATGTGTCATGTTACAAAGAGCCTTAGAAAACAGATATCATCTATAGTAGGTTTTGTCCTATATATTGTGAGTTTTCAAGGGAAGGGGCCTGGTGCTATTGCTCTTTGTTTTCCTGTGCTAAAAGTAATGTCCTGAGCACAGACTATCTAAGTGATGGATGAACAAATGATAGCACATGTTTATTCGGTGTCTCTCATAGTGTGCTTGCACTGAGCTGAGCATATAGCCAAAAGGAGGCAGCTAATAAGTTCTCAGTTCAGCTTCCCTCACTAGATGGAAACAAGGTGATGAACACATTATCAATAGCAGCTACTCAGAGGTTTATTTGAGATGAGGAGTTTGTAATGGTCCCGTAGACACCTTTTTGGGGTTCTTTCACACAGTAATTTACTGAGGCTACTTTTCTATTGCTAATCTAATATTTTAGTAGAATAAACATTTGAGTGTGGGAAGCTTCCATACATAATATTCACAGCTTTAAAAAATCATCTCAGATTCATGCATAAAATGTAATATGAGATACAAGGTTAATTTCTGTTTCACTGTATTTATGGGATTAATAAATTAAAATCCTTCTTTTATTGGAATAACATCCTTAGTGGCATCATATTTGAAAGCAGGATGGCAATGTGTAGTGGTAAACCTGTCTCGATCGTTTTGACTGAAACCTCTGTAAAAACTGTCTACAGAAGGTTGTTAAGGTACACAGACTCCTTGTCTATAAAGCACACTGTGACTCTCCTTCCAGGAGTATACAGTGCATGTGCTTGGGACAGTTCCACTTGGCCCAATCCCATTTTCCAGGCCACTGAGCATAATGGCAGGGTAGAAATGAGATGTGTCTATGTGCTTTTGGTAATTACTGAGTATATGTTAATGAAGAGCTTTCCCTTGGCCTTCCCCCAGCGGAGTTAAATATGGCCAAGGATCACTTTACCGTGGTGAAAGGAAAGCTACCAGCATGGCTACAGTGCCCTGTATAAACACATTGCATTTGGATTTAATTTTGAGCTCCTAGGAATGCAACTATTCTCAAGTGGATTGCTCAGTAGTCCTTTGCAGTGGGAGGTTTTGAACCCCAATCCTTTACCATGTCACCAACATGATTGTCCATGTAACAAGTTCACCTGAAGTAATGAACATCCAACATGTATCTAAAAGATTTTCAATACTATTCCAAGTATTATGAGCCTCTCCCCTGCAAAAAAATTGTTCAACACATGCCTGCAATCTAGGACCTTAAGATTTAGTAGGAGGGACAGTTCACAGATACTTATGAACCAATGAAAAGATCTAACAAATTGGCATCACAGAAGTGACTCTTAAGATTACTATTGTTAAGATTATTAAGTAACACTTAATATTATAGTTAATATCTTGAAATCCAAAGTAAAAGACAGAGAATGTGAGAGAATATAATTATGGAAGGGAAAACTAGAGAGTTGATTCTTGTGATCAAGTACTATTTTTATTGGTTCCTCTCCCCAGCACATACAATTAACATTGTCTGTGGAATTTATTATAGAACATTGCATATTTTGAAAATTAGAGAAAAAATCATGCCATATGTAAGATTCTAGTATAATGCTTTTGTAAGTATTGCTCATTAAAAGAAACTTACTTTGTAGAAATGTTAGCTTTGCCCAGAAATAATGCACAGTTCATTTTCTCTTTATGGTATCTCAGTCGCTTGAATGTTTAACACACTTCTTAGCTTTAGGGGACTTCAGAGACATCATTTGAGGCATGGTAGTCCTCTGTGAAAATGTTTTTCTGCATTTTAAGAGGATCTCCATTATTCGAGGGATCTTTAGGCATGCATACAAACATAGTTTGCAGATCTATTATGCTAAATAATGCAGAGATGATTATATGTAAGGATAGTGTATTAGTTTCCTGGGGTAGCAATAATAGATATTGTTTTAAGTCATCTAATTTGTAGTAATTTATTCTCTGCCAGTTCTGGAAGTCAGAAATCCCTAAATGGAGGTTTCAGCAGGGTTAGTTTTGGAAACTCTCAAGTAGAATCTGTCCCATGCTTCATAACTTCTAGAAGTTGCTGGAATCCTTGATTCCTTGGCTTATAGACACCTCATTACGATCTGCCTCCATCTTCAGATTGCCATCTCTGTATCTTCTTTTTTTCTTTCTGATAAAGAAATCTGCTTAGATTTAGGGCTCACCCTTATCTAGTATGGTCTTATCTTAATCCTTACCTTAATGATATGTGCAAATAACTTTATTTAAATAAGGTCACTTGAGTTTAGGGGAGGCACTATTCAACCTGCTCTAGATAGTAGTTCCAAATACATGAACATACCAGGAGATTTCTGGAGTACTAGTTTGTTTATTTGATGAACATTTATAGTTCCAAGCATGCTTTTACATAGGAGTATTGACTAACAATTCCATCATTATATGTGTTCCATAGAGTTACAGACAAAAAAAAAGAACACCAACACATATGAGCCCTTGGATCCAACTGTTCATATACATTACACTTCACACTCACTGTTATAGGGCTCTAAAATGAATCAGTTTCTTACTCTTTCTACCTTTGTCCTGCCGAAAGCCACTTGTTTATAGAGATATGTTGACTGAGAAACTGATTTGTGCCGGCTACTTTCTTTCAAACCCTTAGGAGGGTCCTTAACAATGGTTTTGCATATTTAGTAAGGCTTTATGGAGTTTGTGATACAAAGATAATTTAACCAAATTTAGCTAACATTGCTCTCTCTTTCCATTCTGATTTTTCCCTCTGTATCACTTCCCTTCACAGTAGGAAAGAACAGGGCCAAAGAAGGTAGTGTTATCCATTTGCATAATAGGGCCTGGCTATGGGTTTATGTGGGCAGCAAAGCACAAACAAGGTTTGCAAGGTGTAAAGTCAGAAAATTTGTGTGGATTATACATTTCATAGGGAAATAAAGTTGACAGATGCTTCCCAACTTCGACAGCAATTCTGATAATTTACATGGCATTACCAAAACCAGGTTGTGAAGTTGAAAGAAACATAAAAACTTCCTAGAAAGGAAAATTTGAATTTTCCCTCTATCCAAAATGATTTTGCAAAATCTTGATCTTATGAAGAAGTGATCAGAGTACACAGTCAAATCATAGGAAAAATATCATAAAGGTGCACCAGTCAGTCAATTGTTAAGGATATTATTCTTTTTTTTTTTGTAAAACTGTGATATTTGGGACATGTTAGATTAAAAAATAATTTGTAATCGATTTTCTCATTAAAAGTAAATATTTATGTTTCTACCTAATTTGTAATATTAATTTTACATTTTTCTTGAAGAGATGCCCCCACATTTTATAAGTTTCAAATTCCATAAAACAAAACCTACTTGTGCTTTTATCTTTTCTTCTGTAAGACAAAACAAAGGGAAAAAAAAAAAAAGACTCGCTTACATAAGTTTTTTATTCTATTTTCTCTTGCAAAATAAGGTTTAAAAAGAAAGCCTTTGTAGAGATGTGCTTTTTATTATTATCCATCTTACCTTCACTAGGTCATGAAAACATCTCAGGAGTGAATAGCCTTTTATCCCTCATGAATTTAGTCATCACATGCAGATTTGCCTGGTCTTCCTCTCAGTTCTCTTTTACCTTCCATAGTCTTTGACCAGAATTATCAGATAGCTTTTAAGTTAAAAAGCTTATTATAGAAGTTACTAATTATTAATCATAATTAATTAATATATTATAATTATATAATATAATGTATTATAATTCTAGTTAATTAACATATTATTAATTATAGAAGAATGAGATAGTAATTTGTATTTTTTTTGTCAAAAGCAATATCTACTTATTCTCTGAATCTTCATGTTTTGGTAGATAATTTTTTTAGATCTGAACAGCTGATAACTTTTTTTTTTTTTTTTTACTTCTTTCTGTTTTTGTTTACTCAATCCTACCTGAGAATGACCTTCATAACTTGCTCATTTTCATCCAGATTTTAGCCCACTGAGCACAACTTCATTTTCTCTCCCTCATATTTCCTGTTTCATTTTTTTTTTCTCATTTACTTCTCTATATAATCAAATATATCCCTTTGTATAATATCTGCATATAGCCAAGCAAAATCTTGGTCATAACTTATGTTATGTTCCAGATATTTGTGTACCATAGAAGCATGAAATTTTATATCTAAAAAGTCTTTTTGAGAACATTCAGATTGAAGTACTGAATTTGTAGAGGGGAAATGAAGCATCAAAGAGGAAACATGAGCCAGGCACTAAAGCATACACCTATATCCCAGTACTTGGAAGGCCGAGACAGGAGGATTGTAGGTTGGAAGCCATCCTCAGCAACTGAGCAAGAAAGTCCTGTTTAAAAAAAAAAACAAAACTTAATTACATTAAATTAAAAAGGGTTGGCAGTATAGCTTGGCTGCAGAATGTTCCTGCGTTCAATCCCTAGTACCAAAGGAAACAAAACAAAACAAAACAAAAAACAGGAAATGTGCATTAGAATCCAGATTTTCTCACTCTGGGTCCAAGTTGAGTCAATTTTCATTATCATTACATATACCTGGACTTTATTCATATCTGTGTTTAGGTCTATATGATGTCCCATTTCTCTGTTGTCCTTTCCTTCCAATAACCATTTAAAACTATGTGAAACTGTGAGGCTGTCTCATCACCTTCACAATCTGCTCAGGTAATCATGAACTTGTTTACATAACCTTATGCTCAGAATTCCATTTTTTGTCTTCTATGATTTCGTGCTGAACATTGATTCAAACCTTGACCATACTTTTTTTTTCCCGACTCCAATAATCTATACTCCTTCAGTTATAAAACCTCACTAACTGCAAATAGCCAAACTGAATTTTATTTTTCTCTTACTTTATTCTTTCGTTCTTGTTTACTATTGTACAAAAAAACTCCTTTGATCTTTGAATTTCCTAGCTGTCCCAGCATACCATATCCCCACACTCCACATGCCAGAAAGTTTCTTAAGTAAAATCACTAAACTCATTAAGTGTTTAGATTCTTATTCAATGAATTCATTTCAATTGAATTTCTTTTGCTTCAGTTAATACGATGTATTGTATTTCTTAAAGCAGCATATCTGTACGTGTGTCCTTGTTTCTTCTTTGGAGTAAATAAATGCACATGGATGACTCATTAATTTTCAGGGTTAGGAACAAAAGTCATTGTTTAAACAAGCGCTGCTTTCTTAGGCTTGGGTCAGAGCATTTAATGAGCGGTACCTGGATTTTCTCAGCTGAAAGTGTAAGTGTGGATGAGGAAGCACTTTGGCTTTCCAAGCAGTTGTCCCAGAAGAGATTTTTAAAGTATACTTTATGAGGCAGAAAGAGGAAGTGTCGAGAAAGAGATATAAAAAGAATCATTTCATTAGTTTGTTTTTACATTTCATGTTCAAAGTAAATAACAAATTCTAAAGATAATATTGAAGTTTGTATATTAGATGTGGAGTTTAGCGATCTGATAAAGAACATTAATCAGGTTCTATTTTTTCCAACTTTTTTTTTTTTTGGTACTGGGAATTGAACCCAAGGACAGTCTGACCTATACCCCTAGGCCATTTATTTTGAAACAGGGTCTCACTAGATTGCTGAGTCTCTCTAATTGCTGAGGCTGTCCTCAAACCTGTGATCCTTCTATCTCAGCCTCCCAAGTACTGAGATTACAAGCGTGTGCCATCACAACCAACTCTAACATTTTATTTTAAAAATATTTAGATACATAAAACTTGGAATAATATTTTAAGCATCTCCTATGGGATACAATTACCATTTTACTATCCATCTACAAACTTGTCATCTTTTTAAAATGAATTTGAGTCCATTGTGTTCCTTGATGGTTTTCTTTATGACCTTCCTATATTTCAGGCAAAGGGAAGGTGTATAATAAATTGAATGTTAATATAAACACTCTTTATATTCACCTAAATCAAATATGCCAACTTAAGAGTTTCACATTCACTTAAAAAAAAAAAAAGATAATTGAAATGGTATTATTTGTGTACTAGTTAAATACTTTCCAGGAGCACACACTTGGAACTAGATTTTACTCTCTAGGTAACTTTGACTAGATGTTCTCAGTTTTCTATTCAAACCTAGTTACTAATAAAAGAAAAGCAAATATTTTCTCTGGCTTATTGGAATGAAAAAAATAATGTTTCCAACTTATTTTTATTCTCAACATAAATTTTAAAATTTAATACTTATTTTGTGACCGCTTTTATTTTATTTATTATTTGGAGCTATATTTTATATTCTTCATTTTGAAAGCTTTAGAGAAGTGATGGCTTAAGGGTAAAAAGTAAAGGGATTTGGAAACTAGTTTTTTAGTTACCAAATCATTTAAAAATATGTACAATATGAAGATCTTCATACATTCTTATTCAGATAATAAAATTGTTTTTTACCCCTTTAAAGTGTAAGTCATTTGTCTCTTTATGCTCATTTCTTCCTGACACAGGGGGTATTATTTTTTTGTTTGTTTCAAACTCTTTGCTTCACTTTTGTTTAGGTAAACAAAGTTTGAAAAATTGAATCTATAAATATAGAATAAATTGAATCTATTCTCTTAGGATTTTTCTAATATAAATGAAGAATAATTTCCAATAAGATGTTGAAAATAGTAAAACATACAAAATATTATTTTGTTTGGGCTGGGGGATTAGGTAAGTTGTTAAAGTGCTCGCCTAGAATGTGCAAGACCCTGGGTGGTTATTCCCCAGGAAACACACAACTTTGTAAACAGTATATGAAGCTGAAGACTTGTGGTATTGAGAACCTTTCATTTTTAAAATATCTAATTTTAAGCAAGAATACGCAAGGAACCATAATTGTACATTTAATTTTTATTTATGTTACAACTGACATCCTTATAAACATTTCTGTATACAAGTAATGAGTCATATGCTCAAGTTGTAAAATATTGTTAAGTACATTCTAAGTGCTCAGATTCATTGTAAGTACTTTTTTAAAAGCAGGATGAATTGAGAGCTTGTGGAATAGTAAGGATATTTTCTCAAGGACAAATACTTGAGAGTAAGTGACAGATTGGGGACCATTTTTGCTGACTGACAATCCCAGTTTCTTAGCCACTAGACCATGATTTTTTGACAATTCTTCCACATAACCATGCATTTAATGAGATTCTGTTTACAAGTGGAACCTAATTTATTTCTCCTTAGATTACCATGGTAGTTAATATACACATATTAGAAAGTGCAAAGAAGTTTGTTTGTTTGCTTCATTAGGAGAATTGAATTTTATGTTTGAAGCATGACATCGCATTGAGAGTGAATTCCTA
>PVLC010006935.1:0-24134 GCA_004027655.1 Graphiurus murinus
TCTCTTTCTCCCCCTCCTCTCCTGCCCCAGAACTCTTTCACAATATGCTTTGGGAGATTGCAGCTCAAGTAGAAAGTGTGCTTTCCATTTTAATTTTTGTTTCTGAATTACATTTCCTATTTTCAAGTCTAATTTTATTGACAAACTGAGATGAAAAGAATCGCAGTTACTCCGGCACCTTTTTGAACTCCTGACTGTTGTCGGGAAGTGCGGTCTCGTCCACCCTGAAATCCCCCTAAGCTTTCATCATTTCTCTGTTTGCCTAGCTGGACTGTGGTCTAATGGATTTTCACTTCGAGCATTTTGGGCGTGACCTTTAGGAGACTTTGTCCTCCACTTGGGTTTGGGGATCTGTGCTTTGGTGTGGTTTTGGTGTTGGTTTTAGACACTGGGGTCTGTTGTGGAAGAGGGTCCCCTGGTCCTCTTCGGGGTCAGTCCAACTAACTTTGAGCAGATAGGATTTGGCATCTGCGGCTCTGGCCAGTGTGTTCCATCTTGGGATAGTCAGAAACCCCTGCATCACGTGCACTAAAATACTCTCAACAGCAGCTGGCCTCCTGGCTCAGGGACATGCTGAACAGAGCCCTCGATCCCAGGGGATGGCCGGAGAGAAACTTCAGCACCGCCCACCCGTGCTTCGAGCAGCGGGGACAGCAGCTCTCGGGCCCCTGCTGCGGCCCACCCCGGGACCCTGCTTTTGACAAACTCGCTTTCAACAGCACAGTACAGACGAGTGACATGGAGAGAGAGAACAGCTGACTCTGTGCAGGAGGCCAGCAAAGGGGAACCAAGCGTACATCCCGGCGTTGGCCAGGACGCAGAACAGGCAGAGTGGGGCGCTGTCATGGGAAAGGGACGGCTGGGAGCATGCCCAGGGAGGACGCCGTTCCTGGAGGCCTCTAGAAGCAAGGAATCCTGCTGGCTGGTCGGGGAAATGGCGGGCTTTCTCTGGTTGGTCCTGAGCTGGATGAAGATGCAAAATTGAAGGGAGCTGGGGTGTCTGGCCAGGTGCTGAGGGTGTCTCTGGCTGCAGAGGTTGTGGGTGGGCTCCAGGCTGGCCACGGCACTCCCTGGACCAGAGGTGGTTGTCACCGCGGCCTGGGCTCCTCCATTCACGGTCAGCAGCCCAGCCTCTCTTGCCCACTTCCTTTCCTCTCCTGGAACATCATAAGACATGGCCGCGATTGCAAGCAGGGGTTTTGCATCCTCATTAGCTCTACTCTTTATATATTGTTTTGCAAATTGCTTTCTGTCTTTCTAAGCGTGCGTGCCTCTGGTTTTATGAGAGGCCCTTCCTCAACATCATGTGTAGAGAGGCACGGTATTCCAGTTTATGAACACAGGGCTCGTGCACGAGGATAATAAAATACGTGGGCTGCTTCTAATCTCCATTAATATAAACAACACTGCAGTGGACATTCTTGGGGCCGGATCTTTGCACAATCCATTAGCAGATCCATCCATTTCTCCTTGGAATAACATTTCTTAAGCATCATATAAGGAGAGCCACTAACAGCACGAGACCTTCTCAGTCTTTCATTGCATATTTTCAAATTCTCTTCCCCGGGGGGAGGGGGAGTGCAAATCTTTGCAGCACTCTGTGAGGTGCCTTTCTATGAAAGCCGGACTGCTACTGGGTCTAAAAGACATCGCGGGGAACATGGCGGGTGTTGTTTACTGCTCGATACGGCTGGTGAAATCCCTTCCCTTCCCAACATCACCATTTCTGGCCCTTCCGTCCTCCTCTTTGCAGCTCAGCAGCCTGCCCAGGGCTCCTCTTCCAGATAGAATAAACCCACATGCTCCCACCATGTCCCGGCCGAGTTCCCTGTCGGCCCATTCCATCCTGGACTCCCAGGCTGCCCTTGGGGGTCTTGGTCCGAGCTCTGGCTGCCTCAACCTCCCTCCTCACCATCTCCTCACCCCACCACCCCTCACTCATTGGCCCAGAAGTAAGGGCTGCACGGCAGTCACGCCGGAACAGCAGGTGTGAAAGAAGGCTGGTCACTCTCCCTCCCGGGATTGTTGGTCACGATTTTCTTAACAAGGTATTTTTAGATTGGTTTATTTCTAGGTCTCTTCCTGACCCATGCATACCCCACTCTCCCAGGGAATCCACGATGAATTAAGGTGGGATGTCATCTGGGAAAGTGTGGAGATTGGGCATCTGGGCGGTGGAGACCAGAGGAGGTGCCCGGTGGAGGTTCACTGGATGGATGAATGAATGACTGTATGAATGAATGAATGACTGTGTGAATGAATGAATGACTGTATGAATGAATGAATGACTGTATGAATGAAAGAATGAGTGAATTCATTCATTGATGAATGGGAGAATGGGTGAATGAAGGTCCCTTTGCCTGGTTTTCTTTTATAATATGAGAGGATTTCCCTCTTTCTTTTCATTTATCAGATCCTTTTAAATATTTGAATAATAAACCTTTTCTGTCAATGTGGCAGTCGTTAGCTGTCTGTCATTGGGCTGCTGTGCAGATTTTGGCAATTTGAAGCTGGCATTTGTTAGCCGGGCCAGAGTCAAGTTTACCGGAAGCGTTTGCTCTGTCTGCACTTGCTTTCCTTCCTGACACAGGCGCACCCAGCAGCTGTCTCTGACCGTCGCATCCTTTTGCTGATTCCCTTGTTTCCATCAGAACTGTCAGTCTCTTGGGGAAAGGGTGGGCGCGGCTCTCTTGGTTTGTTTTATTGGAGAGGGCTTTGCCTGTCCGTCTTCGAGGTCTTTTGCAGGCTCTTGTTGGAGCAAACCGGCTCCGTAAGGAAGTAGCCCTCACCATCCCCCTTGGAGGCCGGCCACAGCCTCCACTTCCTCCCCAGACTCTGCGCCTGAGGCACCGTGCCCACCGTCTCCAGGTCGGTGGGTCCCCTATCTGTGACCCGGGTGCATCTTTAGGTACCCCCCTCCATTACAGGACAGAAGGCTTCTGCATAGTCTTGGAGGCCCAGGGCTTCCTGGCTGCCCCGAGGAGCATCGTTCTCCTAAGTGATGAATCACCTGTCAACTTGCAACACAGCAGTCACCTGAGGTCAAGGGTCTGTCCACCCCGCAGGGATTCCTGGTGCCCTCCAGACTGCAGCCCCCAGCACTCGAGTCACCAGCTGTGTCCGCTCCCTCTCCGTGGGAGGAAGCCTTGTCCCCAGCCATGGTCATGCCCAGGGAGGGCATGCTGGCTTCCTAGATCGTGGCCTTGACCACAGGCCTTGCTGTGGCCAGCACATGCACCACCCTGCATCCTCCTCCATGCCACTGAGCCAGGCGTCAGGGGAAGGCACGGCGTGGCCATTTCCCTCCACTGCAGAGCGACCTTCTCTTCAGGGGCTGCTCCCTCCCTGGACAGATGGGGCTGAGTCTCAGCAGCCATCCCCCAGGGCCCGCGTGGTGTGAGAGCGAGAAATAAACACATGTGGGGTTAGCTGTTGCTGCTGCAAAGCTGAGTGACACCTACGGAGGCTGTGGAGGGAGAGGCCACACACGGCACCAGTTTCCTGGAGGGACACTCTGAGTCACCAGCTCCCGTCCTCTCCAGGAGAGGGAGACGGGCCCCCCCAGCCTTCTGCAGGACACAAGGTCTAATGGAAAGAGCCTTGCACTGCTGCCAGCAGGTCCCCAGCATGTGACCAGTCGTGTGACCTTGGCACTGACCTTGCTACGCTGCGCACAGGTGAGTGTGAGATTTACAGCAGGCTCTTTCCACTGCTGGAAGCAGATCCCGGCTCCCAGCTCCAGCTGTGAAACGCTGTAAGAAAAAGGTGAACTCGAGCCGGGCATGATGGTTCATGCTTGTCATCCCAGTACTTGGGAGGATGAGATGGGAGGATCTGGGTTCGAGGTCAGCCTCAGCTACTTAGTGAGGCCCTCCAAAACTTAGTGAAACCCAATTTCAAAATAAAGAATAAAAAATAGGGCTAGGGGTGTAGCTCAAAGGTAGAATGCCCCTGGGTTCAATCCCCAGTACCGAAAACACAAATAAATAAATAAATAAACAATCCCCAGTACCCGCCCCCCCCAAAAAATAGACAAAAGAAAAAGGTGAACTCGAGTCAGAAACTGAGGCCGGCAGAACCCCAGCTCTCCTCCCCGCCCTGTAATTCCACCTGCACAAAGATGAGCCCTCTGTGTGTCCACGCTGGCTTACACTCTCCTCCGCAGTGCTCTGGGACCTCAGCGGAGCGTATTTGTGCATTTTAACAGGTGCCCTGGTTATGCGAAGCACGGTGAAGTCCCTCCGTGGGTGCAGTGCAAGTGGGAGCCTGGCGACGCTCTGGAGTTGCCGGAACCTTCTGCATGCTGGTCCTGGGTCCCGCGAGGCCCGTGTGGGATGTGTCTCTCAGTGGTGCCGGTAACCAGCGCTGCCCAGGCCCCTGGGTGTTCTGGAAGAAATGTTTATTCTCAGCCTTACCTGGAGCCCACAGGGTGACCAGTTCCGCTCTGCTGGGCGGGGCTTGTGTGGGCAGCTCAGTGGGAAGCGGAGACCAGGAGGCCCGAGCGCCAGGCTGGATGAGGATGAAGGGGCAGCCGTTACCTGGGGCCAGTCTGTGGGGAGAACATGGCTCAGGGCCTCGTTCCCTCCTGCCTCTGGCATACAGGTAGTCACAGCCCACATACAGCCCAGCCCAAGCATACTGAGACTGGCAACCGTGCCCCCCACACAGGAGGACGCGGGATCACAGGCTTTGTGAATACCCAGCACATGTAGCAGAGGGACCAGGTCCAAGAGCACCCGTAAGGAAGGCAGCGTGGAGGGGCCATCGTGTGCAGGGAACCGGCCGGCGCCAAACACCACGGGCACAGTGGCACTTGGTTCTCAACGGAAGTGAAGACATGGGAACTTTGTAACCTGCTGGCATCTGTCAGGACAAAAGGAACTTCTCTACCTCCAAGCCAGGATGCCTGGCTGATGCATCAGGGCTGGTCAAAATAAAACTTCAGCCAGCATGGCGGCACACATCTGTACTCCCGGTACTTGGGAGGCTGAGACGGGAGGATGGCAAGTTTGAGGCCAGACTCAGGAACTTAGCGAAATCCTCAGCAACCTAGCGAGACCCTGTTTCAGAATAAAAAATACGAAGGACAAGGGATGTCGCTCAGAGATAGGACACTCCTGAGTTCAATCCTCAGTACCAGGAAAAAGAAAAATAACAAAATGCCCATGAGAACTGGAACTCTTCAGAAAAATGCGACCTTTTGTTATTGCAGACATGAATCAAGCAGGTCCTCCACTTCCCAACGTGCGTGATGACTTTGAGATTATTATTCATAATCACTTAGGTGCTGTGGATGCTGTCACAATGGTTTAGCCAGTTTATAAACTGCATCGAGGATTACAGGATCGGCGGACTCCAGGGAGGATTTAGGCCTCACTCTGCGGCGGAGGAAACAGATCAGCAGCAATCATCAAACGGGAAAATGTTCTGGCACAAAGAAGCGTTGTGCAGATTCCTCCCGAGCCTCGGCAAATGGCACAGCGAGGCGTCCAGCGTCACCCCTTGTCCCCGTGTCATCGAGTCTGGTTTTGCAGTTCACAGGAGGCTGGGACAGCAATTAAAGGGAAGGCTGTGTTACCTACCAGCTGACAGCCCGGCTTTATTGTCACTAACTAGGACCACCTCGGAAACCAGCTGATCCGCTACCTAATTGCTGTCAGAAATGAAGGTCTGGATTCAATTATCATAAAACAAAAACAGACATTTTTGGTGTGAGTCCTTCAATATTTAATTGGGCCATATCTGGCAAGTCCACCGAGAAGGTCAACTCAATTAGTTGCCGGGGACACCGTGCCGGCTGGTCCTCGCTGGCCCGCCGCAGTGCCACCTCTCCTACCTGGGCACGCTTTAATTGTGCTTCCTCTTCCAGTTCTATTTTGAAGAAAATCTTTTTTTTTTTTTTTTTTTTTTTTTTTTTTTTTTTTTTTTGCGGTACTGGGTATTGAACTCAGGGGCATTCTACCTCCGAGCTATACCCCCAGTCGTATTTTTTATTCTTTATTTTGAAACAGGGTCTCACTAAGTTGCAGAGTGCCTCACTAGGTAGCTGAGGCTGGCCTCGAACCCGCATCCTCTGGTCTCAGCCTCCCAAATGCTGGGATTATAAGCGTGCACCACCACGCCCTGCTTAAAAATCTTTTCTTTCTGTAAAATCATTGCCTCGATTCAGCTAGATTCCTCATAACACTGTTTTGCTCTTGCTGCTGCTGTTGTGGTTTGTGATGCTGGGCGTGGAACCCAGGCGAGTTCTACTTCTGAGCTACACCCTCTGCCCTCACCTCAGGTCAGGAGACTTGGCTAATTTAAAGGAAAACAGAGGCCCTGTGTCTCAAAGACCTGGGCACACTCCTGTATCTCCCAGACAGACAAAATTCCGCATCCGCTGACAGAGACCCTATCTCCAAACCTGCTAAGTACAGAGCCAGGGGTCCATTTCCAACATGAGGAATGCTGGGGACGCAGTCAAGCCAGGCACAGGGGGTGGTGTGGACCCCCAGGTCCTGGAGTAAGGGGCTTGGCGCAGGTGACCAGGTGCGGGGAGGAACAGGCGAGAAGCGTGTCCACACCTCCACCACAGGGAGGGCGCTCCCCTCCACAGAGCTTGCTGGAGCTCTGCGGTGGTGACGTCAGGACCATGTTCACCCTGCCAGATAGCTTACGTGTGCCCGAGCTGGTGGACTGAAGCCACCATCGGCTTCCAGGAAGGAAGATGTATGGCCCTTGTAGGCCAGACTGTGCTGCCTGGTGCTCCCAGGTGTGACTGGTTGCCTGGGTGCCGGCATCAAAGCAATTCGTCCTGACCGGAGCTCGGAGTGGAGAGGGCGCCGCAGCTCCCCGTGCGCGGCCAGTGCCCCCACTTCTCCAGGAAGCACGAGGGGGAGAGATGGGCTGACCCAGCGTGCTCTGAAAGCCAGGGGAACCCAGGCACCCGGGCCACCCATACCCAGGTGCCTGCTGGCTGCACCCTTAGAGCAGATTGAGGAGACAGAGCATGACTTCTGCGGGGTCGTTTCTGATCTGTGACCATCCTAGAGGGGTGACGTGGAGATGTGACGCCCAAGCCCGGGGCACAGACAGCCTCTTAATGTGGCCTGTTGGATAAGTCCTTGACACTCTTTAGATTTTTTGTTGGGTTTTTGTTGTTGTTGTTGTTGTTGTTGTTACTGGGAATTTAATCTAGGAATGTTCTACCTCTGACCTATACCCCCAGCCCTTTTTACTGTTTATTTTAGAAGCGGAGTCTCAGGAAGTAGCTGAAGGTCTCGCTAAGTTACTGAGACTAGTGGAGAACCTGCGATCCTCCTCTCTCAGGCTCCCAAGCACTGGGATGGCACACGTGCTCCACCATGCTATCCTCCTTGACCTTTCCAAGAACGTGTTTGTAAGTTAGAAAGTGGAAACCATCGGTGAAGTTTCCCGGGAATCCCTCGTTGGTCCGTCCACTTATGAAATTATACCAGCCCTATGCGCGCCAGGACAGCAAAGCCATACTCAGCAGGAGAGGCGAGCTCGCCAAAGCCTGTTTCTCCAGGTGGAGAGAGAAAAGCAGAGGAGGGAAGGGGTTGTGTGGTGCAGGGGTGCAGGTTCCTGGGGAGGATACTTGGAAACATTCTTACAAAACTTAAAATCCCCAGGTAGCTCCTTGTCCTAGAAACTGGGTTAATTTCTGGCTCTGCGCGCATAGCCGGGGCATGAAGGACTTTAGGCAGGCCAGAGAACTACTCGGTACCTTGGGACTGGCTTCTGCAGCCCTACCTCATCAGTAACATTTTAAATGGCTTCTAAATTGCTTCATTTATTAAATAACTGCCAGGAGAATTTTTTTAAAACAAATAGGATAATTCATTCTAGTGGGAGGAATGTTTTCCCCCCTAGAAACTTTTGCAGCAAAACAGCTCATAATAGTTGTGAGCCTCACGCCAGTCCCGTGGGAGAAGAGGGAGATCTTTTTAAGCCATAAATGAAATGACCTCCCTCCAGACTTGGAGAAACGGGGAGCCCAGGGGGTGCTATTGCTAACAAGCCGTCTTCTAGGCTGCAGCCTGTTCAGGGAGTCCACCAGCAGGCCGGCCAGGGAGGTTTCCCGTTGCCGCCCCTCCCATCCGTCAGGGGCTCCGAGCTGCCAGGAGGCCACGAGTTAGGCAGCAACAATCCATCACTGTTTATGGGGTCTGCGCAAGGGGCTGAGCTTGCTGCTGGCTGCCCAGAAACCTGGTTCCTGCTGATGGGGGAGGCGGGGCGTCCATTATGTACACGGGACGCCTGGGGGTCCCAAGTGTCCTTTCTGGGAAGCAGATGCAAATAGAGTGGCCATAGCTTAATTGCTGCTGTCAAGCCTTGGAAATCAGATTTATTATCCATGTATTTCAAAGGCTTCCTTAAGAGTTTAGGGGGAAAAGCCAGGCGTGGTGGCGCACATTTGTAATCTCAGTACTTGGGAGGCTGAGACAGGAGGATCACAGGTTTGCTGGCAGCCTCAGCTACTTAGTGAGGCCCTCAGCAACTTAGTGAGACCCTGTTTCAAAACTAAAGAATAAAAATGGGGCTGGGGGTGGAGCTTGAGGGTAGAATGCCCCTAGGTTCCATCCCCAGTTCTGGAAAAAAAAAAAAAGCATTCAAGGGGAAAGGTCTCTGCTCTCTGTCTCCTACTGAGATGAGCAAGCAGAGCCTCAGGTGCTTCCTGAGTGTGATTCCAGATTTGAAATGTGACAGAGCCTGGCTGAGACCCCACAGGTCCACAGGGTTCTCCAGTCATACGTATCCCCCATGTTGGCTTCTCCCACTAAGAGGACCACAGTAGTAGAGGAACACATTAGTGTTCTCTACTGCCAGCGTGCTTCCAAACCAAGACACTGGCTTGCCAGAGATGCTAGAGTGACCGGCAGTAAGGAGGTTTAATTTTCACATGCACCTGCGTGGTGCTGCTTAAAAGCTAAGTCAACAAAAATGTCAATTCCTCGGAGCTTTCAATGCCTAGTTCATATGCCATAAAATTCACGTCCTTCCAAATGTCTACAGTCCAATGGTTTTTAGTCTTGATGGCTGTGGGTTTGTAGTAAGTTTTGAAATCAGAAAGACTGTGTCTGCAGCCCTGCTCTTTTCTGTTGGCATTCAGGTTTGGCAATGCAGGCTCACTTGAATTTTCACGGGAATTTTAGAGTCAGTTTGTCCATGGCTTTAGATATTTGGCAGGAAATGCATGGAATCCATACATCCGCCAGGAAAGATTTGATTCCATTCATTTTCTCCATCATTTTTCTATTAAGCGTCTCCATCTCATGAATTTCTCTCTAGTCTTACTATTGTCTGTCTCCTGTTTTACTGGGATATAATCCAGTCTTACAGTGGGAGATTGGGTTATCGATTTGAGATATTTCCTCTTTCTAATACAAGTGTTATATGGCTATGAATTTCCCCCTGCAGGCTGCTTTAGCTGTCAAATCTCAGCCAGCTTCTTTGAAAAAAGACAAGAGGTATCCCCTATGCTTCAAGTGTGTTGACTCTTTGTTTTCACTCATCTCAAAAGATTTCCCGAGTTCTTTTGTGATTTATTTCTAGATCCACTGATTATTTGGGGAATTACTGTTTAATCTTTACACATTTGTGAATTTTCCAAATTTCTTTATGCTATGGTTGGAGAACAGACTTTGTGGAATTTTAGCCTCTTCAATTTACGGAGGCTTGTTTCGTGGCCCAGCACAAAGTCTCCCTGGAAAACCTTCCACATTCACTGAAGTGGGACATACAGCTATCTGTTCTGCTGATACATGGGGGAGGGGGATTGTCCCACAGATGTCTCCTTGGTCCATTGGTTTATAGCGTCCGAGTCACTATTTCTTTGCTGATCCTCGGCTTGGTTGCTCTATCCATTATTAAAACTATCATCATTCAATTGTCTATGTGTCCCTTCAATCTTGCAGGTATTTGCTCTTTGTCTTTGAGGGTTCTCTTTTTTAAGTATATAACTATTGATAGATGCTACATCTTTGAGATGGAATCACCCTTTTAGCCACATAAATGCACTTATTTTTGGCTAGCACATTTTTTTTCCTTTACACCCACTGCATTTGATGTTACTGTAGCCAGCCAGCTCTCCGGGTTCCAGCTGCATGGTGTAACTCATCCTTCCCTTTCACTAGTCATGTCTCTCTCGGTTTCTTCAACTATTGCATTTTTGTGTTAGATATTTTCTAGCACGCCTTTAACATTTCTTGATCATTTCTCCCAGTCAATTGTTTTGAGTTATTTTCTTAGTTGTGCTGCACTGGCTGTTACTATTAAATCTTAAATTTTTTTTGTCAATCTGGTTTAGAATATGTGTGTGTTTGGTTTTGTTGTTGTTGTTGTTGTTGCCATGACCAAAATACCTGTCAAGGACAACTGAGAGGGCGACAGGTTTATGTTGGCTCCTGGTTTCAGCCCGTGGTTAATTGGCCCCATTGTTCTGGCCTGAGAGGAGGAAGGGCCTCATGGTGGAGGGTGTGGCAGAGGAAAGATGCTCAGCTCATGACAGCTGGAAGCAGAGAGAGCTGAAGGGGAAGGGGTCAGGGAGAAGATAAACCCTCCCAGGCACACACCCAGTGGCCTGCTTCTACCTGCTGGGCCCCAGCGCCCAGTGGTCCATTCAGCTACCGGTGAAGTAATAGAAATTAATTCACAGACAAGTTCTAGTACCAGCGAATTAAGAGAAATTAATTCACAGACGAGTTCCAGTCCTCATGATCCAATCTCTGCCTAAAAATCCCAGCTCTGAGCCTTGCTGGATGAGGACTCTGCTCTCAAGCTGAGGCTTTGGGGACACCCCAGATCTAAGCCATCACAGAATAATACCTATTTCATGTCAGCAGGATTAAAAAGCCTGGGTTCCTAAAAGCTACTTTCCCTCCCCGCTATTTTGTGCTGTTTCCAAACAAATTACATGTCTGTATATTGATTGTCCATCACTGCAGTTTTATAATTATTGTTTCATGCAACTGTCTTTAAATTCAGGGGGCAAATTATAAACAAAATGAACAAAATGTACATTTGTGCTGTCTTTCATGTTGTCTGTATATTTACTGTGATGGTTTGATTTAGAATGTCTCCCAGATCTCCTATGTTAGGCAAGGCAGCCATTTCCAGATGCAGAATGTGATTGCTGGGGAAGTATCCCTGGGACATCTTCCCCGTTGTGATGTCCTCAAGTCCACCACACAGGACCAGGGCCTCTAAAATCTCCAGAACTGTGAGCAAATAAAATTCTTCTTCCTCTAAGTTTTGCA
This sequence comes from Graphiurus murinus, assembly GCA_004027655.1. Lineage (NCBI taxonomy): Eukaryota > Metazoa > Chordata > Mammalia > Rodentia > Gliridae > Graphiurus > Graphiurus murinus. Next base: position 11,262 of record PVLC010006935.1, read on the forward strand.
TGTCAGGCTTTTGGTAACGAGAATGTTGGTGAAAACATTTACCTTTCCTGGTTCCCTTTATCTCCTCATGTGGATTTGAATTACTACCTGCTAGCCCTTCATTTCAGCCTGAAGCACTCCCTTTAGGTGTGTTCTCATGACAGAAGGCCCTTCGGAACACTTTAATTCCTCCTTCATTTCTGAAAGATAGTTTTGCTGGGTATAGAACCTTGGTTGACAGGACAGTTCTATTCTCTCAGCACTTTATACTCTGCTCCCATGGCCTTCTGGCCTCACAGATTCTGAGGAGGAGTCAGCTGTTGGTCTTGCTGAGGATCTTTATACACGTGAGTCATTTGGGAGCAGCTGCTGTCTTGCTACTTCAACATTCCTTCTTTGCCTTTGTTTTTTGTTTTGGGATTTTGAATATGATATGTCTTGGTGTGGATCCCTTTGGATTCATACAGCGTGGAGCTGTCTGAGCTTCTTGGCTACACAGATTAGGATTTTCTTCATCAAGTTGGAGCATGGTGGCACACACTTGTAATCCCAGCATTCAGGAGGCTGAAACCGGAGGATCCAGGTTCGAGGCCAGCCTCAGCTACCTAGTGAGGCACTGCGCAACTTACTGAGACTCGGTTTCAAAATAAAGAATAAAAAATAGGGCTGGGGGTATAGCTCGGAGGTAGAATGCCCCTGAGTTCAATCCCCAGTACCGCAAAAAAAAAAAAAAAAAGTTTTCACCAGTTACTTCTTAAAACATTCTTCCTGAGTCCCAGCCTTTCTTTCTCTCTGTCTCTCTGTCTCTCTGTCTCTCTGTCTCTCTGTCTCTCCTCTCTTCTCCTCTCCTCTCCTCTCCTCTCCTCTCCTCTCCTCTCCTTCTGGTACATGCTTGCTGGTGTCCCACAAGCTCTGAGCCTCTGTTCACTTTTTCATTCTGTTTTTCTCTCTGTTCTTCACTTTGGATAATCTCAATTGACATCCATTCTAGTTTGCTGATTCATTCTTTTGCCTGCTCGAATTTGTTGTTGAATCCCTCTAGTGAACTTTTTGCTTCTGCTACTGCATTTCTGACTCCATAACTTGTGTAGATATACGCATATAGTTTCCGTATGTTTATTGTTATTGCCTATTTGATGAGGTATGGTTCTCATATTTTTCTTTAGTTGTTAGACATGGTTTCCTTTTGTTCTTTGGGCATTCTTAAAATAGGTCATTTAAAGTCTTTATCCACTAAGTCTGATGCCTGATACCTGATTCTCTCAGGAATAGAGTCCACTGAGTGCTTTTTCCTGTGCATGCACCATTGTTTCTTGTGGCTTTTCACATCTTACAATTTTTGCTGAAAATTGGATTTTTTTTCTTTTTTGCACTTCCAGGGACTGAACCCAGGGGCATTCTACCTCCAAACTACACCCCCAGCCCTATTTTTTATTCTTTATTTTGAAACAGGTCTCACGAAATTGCAGAGGGCCTCACTAAGTAACTGAGGCTGCCCACGAAACTGCAATCCTCCTGTCTCAGCCTTCCAAGTACTGGGATTATAAGCATGCACCACTACACCCGGCTGAAAACTGGATATTTTAAATAATAAATAAAATTGCATGGCCACACTGGAAATCCAGTTCTTTCCTACCCCAGAGTATGCTGTTGCTGTTTTCTGATTTTATGGTTGTCATCCTTCCTGTTTATTAAGTGACTTCTCTTAACAAATTCTGTCAAGTCTATATTCTATATTCTTTGTTGTATAGCCACTAAAGTCTCAGCTTGGTTAGTGCTGATGTCAGCTCACGACTGGCAGAGGCTTCTACAAGCCGGAATCTGCACCTCCTGGTCTTTGCCACGGGGTTGCAGAGAGCCATGAGAGGTCGGAGCAGAGAGTGAGCTCGCCGTCCAAGGGCCTCCTGTCCACTGTGAAGAGCTGACTTCCCTCTGAGAAATGGGGAAGCATGTGGAGTTTTGAGGAGTGGCCAGTCAGGATCACCTTAAATTCTCACCTAATAGCTCTGTGGAGAGGATCACAGAGATTTGGCAGGGTGGGGACAGAAGCAGCAGGACAGTCTAAAAAGCTGATACAGTGACCTGATGAGATGGTGGCTGGACAGGGAGGTGGCCCAACAGGCATGGATCTGGGTGTGTTTAGAATGTCAAGTCTTAGGATTTGCTGATGCATTGAGTGCATCTGATATGAAACCTGGAAGGACAGGGTGAGCTCTTAAGAGGAGGAGCAGGGGTCTCTTGGGGAGGGTGTTGGTGTGGTGAGTGTGAGTGTGAGATGCCCCTGGACACCAGGGAGAGGGGAGAAGAGGAGGTCGGCGAGCTCAGCTAGTAACGGAGGGAGCAGCCTGCCTCGGATGGTGTTTAAAGCCCTGAGACAAGATCAGCTTGCTGGAGGAAAGATGGGGCTAAAGAAGAGATCAGCAAAGCAGATAAAGTCAGGGCCTGAGTTCTGAGGGTTCCCAGGCCTACGGGTCTGAGAAACCAGAAGGAGAAACAGATCACAGAAGAACGACTCCATGGCTGCTTCCCAACGTTCAACTCTAGCTGTGTAGTTTTAGAAAAATTCACTTCCCCTTTCTAGGCTTCGTTCCCTCATCTGTGAACTGGGTGCAAACATTGGCTTTCTGTTGCTGTATGTAAACTCCAGTAGCCAGCTTTGAGTCCAGCACAAATCTAGGCACTATTGTGGAGGTCTCTGGTAGATGTGATTAATCTCTCCAGCTGGCCAACTGTAGGCAGACAACCCTCCTTTATATGGGTGGGCCTCCTATAATCAGCTGGAGATCTTAAGATCAGAAACTGCGATTTGCCAGAGAAGAGGGAATCGTGCCTTTGGACTGCAGCATCCCCTCATACCTTGATTCCCAGCCTCCCTACACTGTTGGACTTCATAGTCCCCAGTCATCGAAGCTAATTCCTTCGCATGGGTCTTCCGGTTATATGAACATGCTCATAGTTCTGAGTCTCTGAAGGGTCCTGGCAGATTGGGATGATGAATTATATGATGGCTCTTAGCAGCCACTGGCCACTTGACCAAGAGGACACACATCCAGCCTGGCTGACCGTGACTCTCAGCCAGTGTCCTCACTAGGAAGGGAGCTTCGGTCCCACTGTTTAAGAGCTTGATTCGATCAGATAATTGAGACTTGCACGCTGCCAGAAGTTGCTGGCCTTGGGGAGTTAGGTAGGCTCAGGGAAGAAACCAGGAATGACATTTCACCTGATTTGAATTTGGCTTACCAGGTACTCGCCTGGCCTCGACCATGTTCAGGGGGATGTGAGGGAGCAGGAGATGAACAAAACTCACTTCTCCCCTCAGAGGCGCTCACAGGACATTGGATGGAGACGAGGCAAGGAGGGGAGGGAGAAGCCCCAGGCTGCAAGGAGGATGGTCTGGCATTCCTTCATTCCTCACACCTACACAGAGAAGGTGACCCTACAGACACCAGGACAGGTGCCAGGCCACAGGAGCAACACAGCTGAAGAGAGAAACTGCCTTCCCCCACAAGCCCCACCGCCAAGAGCCCAGGAGCAAAACGCTCTCCCAGCTGTAAAGAATCTGCATGTTTGCACGAAAATTAAGTGAGAGCCGTAATTATAACAGAAAACTCCCTGGTTTAAAAATAATCTTAAAGGCATGACTGGTCCTAAAATATTCTGCCACGCGTGTGTCGCATTCAAGAGGCTAGAAATGCCAAAATCTATGTTGCTATGGCATCGCCAGTTAAAACAATAGATACCACTGCGAACCCAATCAGTCAGCTTTCTTTCACTGTCACAAAATACCTGAGAAATTCCACTTAGAGGAGGAAAGGTTTGTTTGGGCTGGCAGTTTCAAGGTCCAGTCCATGGTGGGCTGCCTCCATCACTCTGGGCCTACGGTAGAGCAGAACATCATGGCAAAGGGCGCGGTAGAAGAAAGGTGCTCAGCCCATGCCAGCTGGGAACCAGAGAGAGTGAAGGGCTGGGGATGAAAGATACAGTCCCCAAGGGCACACGCCCAAGGACCCGGACCCTTGTACCCTTCAACGGGGTTACATCTCCTACAGTTTCCACACCCTCCGGAAGGTCCGTTCAGCTGTGACTCCACTGACGGTGAAGACCTGTGAGGCCGTAGCCCGCCCAATCAGCCACTTCCTGAAGCCACACCTCTGGACACTGCTGTGTACTGCGGACCAAGCACTCAACACAGGAGACTTTGAGGGGCGTTCTGGATCATAACGGTGCCTGTTGGATCGGCCCACATCTGCGGTCCCCAAGGCTGGAAAGGCAACCAGCAGCAGGACCTCTTACCACCACCAGGGGGCAGTCACGTGGAGGACAGCGAGTGGTTTCTAGCAGAACAAAGCCAGCTCTTAGGCCCCTCCAGCAACCGTGCTTCACATCCACGAGAAGACCTGCACGTACTTTACTCATTTATTGCCAGAACTTGGAAGCTGCCAAGATGTCTTTCAATAGGTAAAGAAACTGGTCCTTCCAGAAGATGGAATATTATTCAGCACTGAAAAGAAATTAGGGGCCGAGCCACAGAGACATGGAGGGACATGTATATTGCTAAGTGTGCAAAGCCCATCTAAAGGTGCGATTCCAGCCACCTGACCCCAGAAAAGACAGTGAAAAGATCAGCGATTGCCTGAGGGGAGGAGGGGATGGAAAAGTGGAGCCGAGAGGTTTAGGGCAGGAAAAGGCTCTGTACGGTTCTGCCATGGTGAACGTGCACCCTCACACATTTCTCCAAACCCAGAGAGAACTCCAAGCAAGCTAGGGACTGACTCTGGGTGACAGTGACCCGTCAGTGCAGGCTCACTGATTTTAGCAAAGACTCTCCCTGGGGGGACATCGATGGCGGGGGAGGGGCAGGGAACGCCGTCCTTTCTCTCAATTGTTTACTGAACTCACAACTGCTCTGAAAAAGAAAGTCTGTTGTAAAAGAGTAAGTGAAGAGGCAGGAGGGGAAGGTCAGGGTGCTGAGCAGGTCTCCCCGCCAAGGATGGCCGTGACCCTGGAGGGAGGGCAGAGCCAGGGATCCAGGGCAGGCAGAAGATGGAGGAGAAGGAGTCTTGTGACAACGGGGTTCCAGTTGGGTGAGACCGGGGGCACCTCTAACCTGAGAGGGAACAGCTGCTGGCACAGGCCACTGAGACGGCGGTGAGTCCTGACACTGCAGATTGTCAGGGCGTGTCACCCAGGGCGCCAGGCCGCTGGCCCCGCAGCTCCGCTTCCCAGAGAGTGGGATGTGGGGAGTATCCCCGCCTCGTTCTTATTCATGGCTGCATGGTATTCCCAGACATAATGTATTGTTACACATGGTTTTTCAGGGACTTCACAGGTTTTTTTTTTTTCATTGTTTTATTTATTTGTTTTTTAAAATTAACTTTAGGGTCTACCCACCCACTGTTTCACCCTCTGTCACTTTCTGCCTTTCTCTCGCAGTGCCCGGAGCAGGATGAACCTCGTCCTAAGATTCTTGGACACTGTGGACCTCTAAGATTACCTGAGGAAACCGCACACATGTCAGAATCATCTCTATGGATCTGTCAGCCCAGATTCAAACTTGGATCCTTCCCTTTCCTCTCTGACCCCCAGGGCTGTTGGATTCAGCTGAGGCCTCTGTCCCCTCTGGCAGAGGGGCACCTCTCGGTGTTGGGGGGCTGTCACTGCACCCCGTTAGTGTGACCTCCGCCCCTCTACCCCCGCAGGATCTCACATAAATCCAGCTGGACACAGGGGGCCAGACGTTGAGGTGCGGCCTCCGCAGAAGCAGCAATTCAATCGAGGAAGAAAAAACACACGTTTTCTCTCTGTCTCTGCCGATTTGGAAAGTGGAGAAAGTTGATTTCAAGGGGGCCTTTGGGAAATAAGAGGAAACAGGCTCTGGAATAACTGTCGGAGGGGGGAACCCCAGCACTAGAGAGAGCGGTTCAGAGAAGGAAGAGTGTACGGAGCCGCCGGGGCGGCTAGAGGCAGCCAGGGGGGTCGGGTTGGGGAGGGGTCTCGTCAGGAACCACAGACCCCACTTCAGAGCCACGGTGACAGCAGCCAGCCTCCCCTCCCTCTCCTGGAGCAAAAAGGGAGGCGCAGGTGGGAGATGGAGACCGCTCACGGTGCCGAGAGTCCTCGCCATCGGCCTGGGGACCCCTCTCTAGACATCGCTGGAGCCCAGAGTGGACAGTCCTGCCTGGATGCGGGGTAGCCGGGCTTCTCCAAGGACAATGATGTCCTCTCCTTCCTGCCAGCCTGAGCGGGAAGAGATGGCAGGAAGCACAGGGCTGGCCAGCCCCCCAAAGTGGCCCAGAGGCGCCGTGGTCTTAAACGCCGTCCAGAGGCCTGTGCATCTTGAACACGACCCAGAGGTCCTGTGACTCTTAGACATGGCCCAGAGGTCCTGTGGTTCTTACGCCTGGCCCAGAGGTTCTTAAACAAGGCCCAGAGGTCCTGTGAACCTTGGACATGACCCAGAGGTCCCGTGGTTTTGGATATGGCTCAGAAGTTCTTGGACACAACCCAGAGGTTCTGTGGATCTTGGAAACAGCCCAGAGGTTCTGTGGGTCTTTTTTTTTTTTTTTTTCAATACTGGGAATTGAACCCAGGGGCATTCTACCTCCGAGCTACATCCCCAGCCCTATTTTTTGTTTTTTATTTTGAAACAGAGTCTCACTAAGTTGCAGAGTGCCCCACGAAGTTGCCGAGGCTGGCTGAGAACCCGGATCCTCCTGTCTCAGCCTCCCAAGTCCTGGGATTACAAGCGTGCGCCACCACGCCCATCAGGTCGTGTGGTTCTTAAACTCAGCCCAGAGGCTCTGTGATCCTGTGCCGGGTTCTCCTCATCCTCCTCCCTCAGCTCCGGGGCTGTCATGGGCAGTCAGGCTCCTGTAGCTGGAGACCCGGCACCTTGCAGGACAAGTCCCTCATTCTCTCTCACGCAGAGTGCTGGAGGCTCAAGGTGCAGAGTCATCGTCTGGTGTGGCCCCTCCTAACCCGCACAAGGTGTTCCTCCCTGCGTCCTGGGTGTGGCAGGGGCAGGAGGAAACTCCACGTCTCTCCTCACAAGGGCACTGATTCCATCACACAGGCCACTCTCAGCTAACCCTAGCGACCTCTCGGAGGCCCTCGCACCCTGGCATGGGGGTTGGGGTCTCAACACATGGATTTGGGGGACACACCCCTTGAGTCCATCACAAGGCCGATTGCACTCACCCATCCCCTCCCCGGGCCAATTCCTGGTCCTCACGCATGTCCCTGAGCCCCTGGGGAACAGGCTTGCAGGCCTCCTCACAATGCATCTCAGCTTCCTCGTGCACTGGAATCACCTGGGGCCTGGGGCCTGGGCGGCCGTGCAGATTTCTGGCTCAGCAGGTCTGGAGGGTCAGCTGTCTGCTGCTTAAGCACCAGGTGAGGTGGATGAGATGGGCTGCGGTCTGTTCTCTGAGAGCCACGCGTTGATTCCAGACTACTAGGCTCCAGGGAAGACTGTTTTGCTCTGTGGGTCTCACCAAGCAAGCTGGGAAGGAAAGCAAATGTCTCCCAGCTGGTGAACCCTGCAGATTCCTCACAGACCGCCAGGGACTGACTTAGACTGCGGGGAGCCCCTAAAAGTCACTGGCTTAAAAATAAAATGGCTGGGGTGAGGGCGGGCACCCGCAGCCCAGTCCACACACTCGGGTGCTAACTGTGCATACTCCTCTTAGACCCCAGCCTCTGACAAACTGAGGGAAGGAGAAGCCAGCTTCAGGCACTCTTGGTGTCCTCCCAGGACGGGCCACCTGTCCAGGTACTGGGGACCCCATCACAGAGGGAGGGGCGGGCTGCTGACTGCTGCTCATATGCAGGTTTTCATTAGGGGGGGTGTGTATGTGGAACAGGGCGCTGTTCTCTGACATTTTCACTGTAGAATGCTGATTGCTTAGGGGCCAACAGGCCCATGACTAGTGGATCACGTCAGTCAACCCTGCCTTTAAAAAGCTCAACATTAGCCGGGTGTGGTGGCACACGCTTGTAATCCCAGCATTTGGGAGGCCAAGACTGGAGGATCCAGGTTCGCAGCCAGCCTCAGCTACCTAGTGAGGCACTCTGCAACTTAGTGAGACCCTGTTTCAAAATAAAGAATAAAAAATAGGGCTGGGGGTATAGCTCGGAGGTAGAATATCCCTGAGTTCAATCCCCAATACCGCAAAAAAAAAAAAAAAAGCTCAACATTGTGAGACAGTGGACCCAGGCTGGCTCTGAGCTCTGCCAGCAAACTATGCCACTCACTACGACCTGGAAATGATCATCCCTGGATCCACCAGAGGAGAAGGCCAGCTCAGGTAATTTCCGGTGTATACCAGGCTGTCAAAGACCCTTCTCCAAAAGACAAAAGCACATCAGATGCTGCGCATGGTGGTCACATCCGGTTTCATTTAGCGTCATAGAATCCTTTAAACACAATTGCAGATGGTTGGGAGAGATTCCGTCCATTTATATTTCCTTGTAAGACAGTATTCAGCCCCTCGTGGCTCTGGAATCGTAGCATACGCACTGCAAGCATACCCAGGACTGACAGGGTTGTATTTGCCAGAATGGCCACAGGGCCTCCCTCTGCACCGTGTGCTCCCTGGGACTTGTCCTGCCCTGCATCTGCATCTTCTAGTTGTCGATTCATTATCTCAGAGGTAAACATGCACTGCATGTAGAATTTGGCAAAAAAAAAAAAATGTGCAGTTCACCAATTACAATTTTCCATACTCTAAGTACTGGGTGAAGAGAATGGCCCTGTAATGGTTTGGACTTATAGTGTCCTCTAGACCTCATGGGCAGTTGGCAGCCATGTTGGAGGCAGGGCTGGGTTGAGGAGGGGTCCCTGGGGGTGTAACCTTGGGGACCATATATAATCTTCCCCAACCTTCTGGAATTCTAAAGGACTCTATAAAGTTAAATGGTGCTGTAGGGCGTGGTGGCACATGCTTGTAATCCCAGCACTTGGGAGGCTGAGACCATAGAATCCAGGTTCATGGCTAACCTCAGCTACTAAGTGAGGTCCTCCACAACTTAGTGAGATACTGTTTCAAAATAAAGAATAAAAATAGGGCTAGTGGGTGTAGCTCAGACTTAGACTGCCCCTGAGTTCAATCCCCAGTATAAAAAAAAAAAAAAAAAAAGGCTAAATGGAATTGGGTGTGACCATGATGTGCTGAATCTGATCTGCTTTTGCCTTTTTTGGGAAGGGTCTTTGGCAATCTGGTATAATATACACATAGCAGCAAAGGGAGGTGCTGCGGTCATTCTGAAAAATCAGACTGTGTCAGTCCTGGACACGCTTGCCTTATGCTGTGCACTCAGTGATTCCAGAGCTGTAAGATGCTCTCTCTCCCTCTTGATTCTGGCCTCTGTGACGTGAGAGCAGGGCCCTTGCTCTCTCCCTCTCTCTGCTTCCTGCCAACATGCGCTGAGCTCCACCGACCTGGGCTAACATGGACTGAAACTTTGAAATCTCCAAAAACTGTGAGCAGGTATTTGGGGATGACAGCAGGGATAATGTTGACCGAGGCAGGCCCTAAAACATGTTCTCCCAAATCCCCTAAATAAACTGCTCACTCCTTTTGCCATCATTACCTTCTATTCAAATTCGAAGGCAGGAATGTTTAAGCTGCTGCTCATGGGGGCATGAGTTAGGCGGGTCTGGAGCCACCCTGCAGGCACGCTGGGTAAGAACAGATACACGAAAGGGCTGGTGAACAATGGGAACCAGGCTTCAAGGTATGAGAGTAGGAGTGTTAAAGATCAACGAGAAGATGAGGCCCAAAACAATCATGAAGAAGTGGGTAAGAGCTGGAGAGGAGCTCATGTTAAGCTTAATGGAGGTACCGGTACCGGTGGTTACAGCTGGAATAAGTATATATACTTGTGGATACACACGTTTCCAAGCTCTGCCTCCTGACACCCCAGATGCAATGAACACAGGCAGTGCCCAGACCTTGGTCTCGAACCCCAGCCTCTAGTGAACAGAATCAGGCTGCTCAGAGAAGTGGCTGTGTCTAGGATTGGGGCAGAAATGCAGATGGTCCATGAGCATCTCTTAGAGACAAAGTGCTGGGTAGGTAAGGATGCAGGAGTCAGCTGGAAGACCCTGAGGACCAGCACTGCAGAAATACAAGCAGCAAGATAAGGTATTGGATTAGAAGTCTACAGGTAAGCAGATACCCACGAGCCCGAACTAATATAAATAAATGACCGAATTAATAAGTAAATGGATGAAGAAGCAAGTTTCCCATGCGGAAGAATTTTAAAAAACAAAAAACATCTGTAGATTCTCTGCAGCAGAGGCAGGGTGCATAACTCCCCACCCCAGAGTGTGGCAGTCCTTGGAGACTTCCCTCCCAAGAGTTGTGTATGGATAAGGGTAAAGCAAGAGAATCTTTATCTGTCCTGGAGAAACCTAGTAAACGCTGCCTCAGCCGAGCGATCGCAGCCCCGGTGGAGAGCAGCAGGCCACAGCGATGGTGTGGACCTTGACGCACCGTGGGAAGAGGACAGTCCACCCCTGTGGTCCTCCCCCCAGGAACCCCGACCACCACCCCATCCTGAGAAAAACACAGAGAGCCATTCTACAGAACTCCTGACCGGCATGCCTCAGAACCGTCCAGGTCACTAGAATAAGGAAAAACCAAGAAACGGTCACCTCCAGGGGATGTGACAACTAAATGTCCTGCAAGACCCTGGACGGGCTCCTGGGACAGGAAGACAATGACATTAGGTCAGGACTGAGGGAATATGAATAAACTGCGGCCCTTAGTTAACGATGCTGCACCCAAACTGCTCCACTAACTGTGTCCAGCAAACCTGACTAACATAAGATGCCGACGGTGGGAATCAGGCAGGCAGGCTGGGGAACCCTCCTCTCTCTCTCTCTCTCTCTCTCTCTCTCCCTCTCCCTCTCTCCCTCCCTCCAACTTTCACATAGATCTCCGGAGCTCGGTTCCTCCTGGGCAGCCTTCAGTCCTGACTTTCTGCCACAGGATCTCGACATTGCTGCAAGGGACCGGTGTGTGCCCAGCCCCGCATTTCACTCGCTGGCTAATTGTCACGATGCAGGAGGGGCGTGGAGTTGTAGGTGACCTTCCTTGTTGATTACTCTTCCTGTGCTGGGCGGGAACACTCAAGCAAATTATTTTTCTTCAAGTCAAATTAATTCGTTTGATCAAACTATGGCTGACAGCTGGCGGCCCGGAGGGCCCAGCAAAATGACCTATTTCTCAAACACGGCCAAGCTCACCGCTCAACACAGAGAAGGAGGCCAGCAGGCTCCAAGCATCTCAGAGAGGGGGCTCAAGGGCGGGAGGGGTGCTGTGGGCTTGGGGCTCCCTGCCAGGGAGGGGCCTGGGACTGGTCAGTTGGGATGTGGCGATCTAGGCTGGACGCAGGGTGCAGAATGTGAAGTGAGCCTGGAGGGGCTGAGCCCTTTCACAAACCCTGCTGAGCCTCCAGCCTGTCCTGCTGGGGGCTGCTCGCCCAGGAGAGGGCCAGCTCAGCGGTCCGTTGCCAAGATGAATGGGCTTCCAGCAGGCCCCCCGAAACAAACGATGGAGTCGTTTGCACCTGGGTGCCCCCAGCCAGGCGCTTGTGAAACGGTGGGGTGACGCTGACTAGAGAGGCGGGGTGACAAGGCGCTGCGCCCTTCCTCCTGCACAGCAGCCAGCGTTCCTTCCAGCAGCTCGCTGAAGATGGCCCGCGTTAAATTGACCTGTTTTTCTCATTTTGCACTTAGGATTCTGCCTTGGGGCATGGGTCGGGTCTCCTTTTCTTCACACATTAAGTCTTCTGTTTCTGTTTTACTTTTCCTATTCACTCTCTGGGGCTGCGGACCTCCAGACCCCTTCTCTGAGCTATTCCTGCCCTGACCTCTCTTTGGGCAGCCCCAGAGCCCCAGCCTCCAGCTCCTGGGACCCCTAAGTGCATCGTGGGGCCATTTCTCCCCCCACCCCCTCCCCTCCCCCATCGACTCTCAGGCAGGAAGCAACCCGTGCTTGGGAGGTCTTCACACTCCTCTCTGCTGCTTCTCTTACTCCCCCGTAGACCCAAGTTTCCAGGGAAGACTGTTTTGCTCTGTGGGTCTCACCAAGCAAGCTGGGAAGGAAAGCGGTTCTGCTGCTCTCCTCCGAATCCCCGAGGCCAGGCTTCCTCCGGAGCTTGCCTGGCCACCGTCTCCAGAGACCTGGTACCCATGCTGGCTGAAACAGAAGCAAGTTAAGCAGCTACGGGGCAAGTCACAGAACAGGACATCTTCTGTGACTTGAAAACCGTCTTCTGAGAGCGCAGCCTGCATTTGAATTAGGGTCCGTCCCTGATTCATGTCCGTCCAACACAAGGGCACCGGAGACCTTGCCAATGCCTGGTTCCTGTTCACAGAAGCCGACGAAGCAACACGTTGTGGAAAACAGACACAGGCGCCTGGAAGACCAGACAGGCCAGCCCGGGGACGGGGTGGGAGCTGGAGGGAGCAGCCGCTCCAGACCCTCCCCCTTCACCCCCAGTATGAAAAGTCCCTCGCCTCACCAAGCATGGTGGCGCACGCCTGCAATCTCAGCTCTTGGGAGGCAGATTCGAGGCCAGTCTCAGCCACTTACTGAGACCCTCAGCAACTTGGCAAGACCCTGTTTCAAAATCGTAAAAAATAAATAAATAAAAAGAAAGGCATTCGGGAGGCTGAGACTGGAGGATCCGGGTTCAAGGCCAGCCTCAGCTACCTAGTGAGGCACTCCGCAACTTAGTGAGACTCTGTTTCAAAATAAAGAATAAAAAATAGGGCTGGGGGTGTAGCTCGGAGGTAGAATGCCCCTGAGTTCAATCCCCAGTACCGCAAAAAAAAAAAAGGGCTAGGGTGTAGCTTAGAGATAGAATGCTCCTGGGTTCAGCCTC